>JABASI010000260.1:0-45572 GCA_019776505.1 Tomocerus nigrus
TTTTGATTCACTTTTTAGTGAGAGTACGAGAAAAAGGGGCCAACCTTTTAGAGGATTAGTAAATGTCTGGGCAGAGATTCTCGGTTCTTAAGGCGCACCATTGTAACATGTTCCAATCCAATTCACTACCATTTACTTGATTATGAGAATGTGAAATCTTCATTAAATATACTCATTTGTGTGGGTAGATATTTTGTGAGGATACATAAACATATAATTAAATATATATTGGGTGGAACCTAGATTCCAAATTATTTAAACTAGTCTGGTTTTTCTTATAAGCAGTAATGTGCATTCAGATAAAAAAAATGGCAGAATATCTGTAATATTTTAAAATTTGCTTTTTGTTTGTATACTTCTCTTGTCTTAATAGCTACCGGGCACTGTGTCTGTGGTCCATTATTGCGGTATCGGTAGTTGAACAACGTACTTACGATATAAATATAAGCTGTCAGATTAGCTACTTAAATGAGGATTTTATTCATTCATTCAATCTTTATGAATGAATATTTGTACCTAAATATAGAATGTGTTGCCACAAGGTTTGTTGCATAATGCAATTGCAATTACCGATATGCTAAATACACGGATGTAATAACCGTCAATACACAATATAACCGTCGGACTAATAGTTTAGTAGAAATTATAGGTAACTAGGTAAATTTTACATTACAACTTAGTTGCATAGACACATCCGACGCATTATAATTTATCGCGTGATTATATTGCGTAATAATAATGTGAACATAATTCTCGTAAATATGATGATATTATTATTCCTTACTCCATACTCCGCTCAGTCCTAATGAGTGCATGTAATATATTATACTAACACCAGAAAGATATTATCCTGTCCTGTTTATATTATAGCCATTCAGTGGAATTTGGCCACTTGCTTTAGGACTGTGAGATTGACGATTAAAAATGTAAACTACTGACGTAACGGTGACGTCCATCTCGCGTATGTTATATCAATGCCATTTTTTAAATCTAATCTTGCATTCAAACAAAAGTTTATTGTGCTTGTTGGCCTTGTTTTTATATCTAACTACGTTGCGTTATATTCGTTCACACACTATAGCTACATTCTGTCCAACTCATTAATGTACACTTCTAGGCTACCGACATAATTAATATTCAAATGACATTTAAAATCAAAGCATACGTACATTGTGGCGAACTCCATTTATGTAGTTTATATAGAACGCATTACACCAAATTGTCGTAATGCGAACATCTATAATATTATTTGTGTTGTTGTTCAAGTTCTTGGTCACACACAGTATGTGTGTGTATTGGAAGGTACACAGATATTAGATATACCATACCTACATCTACATCCACACAGAAGCAATTGATTGTGACCATTGGGAGTCCAAAATTCGTAATTTTTGTGGGTTCATTTTCTCTCTGTGCCCTAAAATTGATCAGAAAATCTGACTACTATAAATAGTATACCTCAGTTTCAATAGTTCATAAATGCAACTGCATGGTGCTAAAAAGTATGCCTTGTTAAAAAAACAAATTATTTTTTAGAATAATGAGCTATAGATACTTATGTAGTAGTACGAGTACCTCATTGCTGCCACTACTACGTTGCGTCCGTGTAGTAGTTAGTAAGTAGTAACTAACTGACTGAAGGACTGAACAATATTATAGCCTGAACGAGCGATTCGTATTGATATGTAACTCATATTGAGAAATATTATAGCTTGTAAGATTCAAATACGCATCAATAGTCAAGTCAACATCGCAGTACGCGTCAACAAACATTAAAAAACTTTGGCAACATGAACGACTTTCAATCTCACTTTTATTTCCGAGTCATATTTATTGCCAGAATATTCTACTACAGAAATAATATGAAATGGACTTTTACCTTACCTGACGTACGTCATATCTTACAGGATGCCTATTTAATTATTATCTTTTACAATCGCACTATATTTAGACTAGGAAGGCAACTTCAGTTCAGGTATACGAATTGATGAATATGCAATTCGCTTTATTAATATTAAGCGATAGGCAAACAATGGAAAAGTGTGACCATTCAACGTTCCATCTTCCATGTACTCTCGACTTGAGACAGACAGTGTAGAACGATAAAAAGCAATAGACATTCACCCTGAGCAAGCGTTTATCGTTAAACAACACAATTTGGCTTGTCATAATACGTAATACGTTCCATTGAGTTGATAATTTATTTTATTTACGTAGGTTGTATTTAGTGACGTCTTAATTTGACTAAGTAAAGCTGCTGTGGTTTTCATGCAGATGTATCTGTCTGTTCTGTACTGTTATTCTCCCTCCAATTCACCAATAAATTAAGGTTATCCATGGCCTAGTTATCTAATAAATATGCGTACCTATTTACTTAACAGTCATAAGAAATCTTATTCAGTCAGTCCCATTCAGTTAAAAATACTATGGCATATTTATTTTTAAACCGTTTTGTTACCGCAAGGACCATTGCCAAGCCTATCTTGTATTTGTCCAGTTTTTAGTACATTTTAATATCATACTAGAAAAATTATCTTTGTTTTGGTTGGAGTTGGAGCCTGTTTTGTACTTTAATCCTAAAATTAGGTAGGTACCTACTTGTTTGGTGATTACGGAAGGAAAGTCTATTTTTTAAATTATATGCCTACCTAATACGCCGTTCGGGTTCGGGTATCAATTGCAAAATATTTAATGATCAAAGATTCTTTAGGGATACCTCATATTCTTTAGGGACTACAGTAATTTTTAAAATTAAAAGCAAACATTTGAGAATATGAGAATAATACTATGCCAGTAAACTGTGTGTAATGATGAGGTCGAAGGGTCGAACTCGAATGGTTAGAATTTATATTCGAATCGCTAATTAAAGTGGCACATGCTATTTTTTAAACGACCATTAAAATTTCTGTTGAAAGTTTCGATTAGTTTACCGACACTACTGTCTTGGAAGCTAAAATGAGAGTAAAATAAAAATAACAGAAATTATATATTCTTACAGTTCTCGTTCCTTATCTGGCTCGCTATGTTTCGTGTTGGGCTTATGGCTCCAATTCGTCGAGTTTACAGATATGACGGCGTTCACACCGTTCTTCACACTTACAAGAGAGAAAATGAAATTTTAGTAACAAATAATTCAGTAACGGAGGTTATAAAATGCCAAGTACAATGCACATCGTCTTAATGGAAGGAAAACACTACGCAATGCACTACCGAGTACCGTTGTGCGTCTATGCACATCATACATATTTGGCCCGTAAACTAAAGTGATTATTATGCAAATATGAAACTGGCTATGTAAGCATATTATTATTATTCCTAGGGCAAACCATAATGCATGCGCAAGCAATTATAATATATCTCCATTTGAGAGGTATGAGGCTATTTGAGAATTTAAAACGTCGATATATAAATAGAATATTAAGTAGTCAAATTATAAAGCAATTCTTCAATAAAATGTCGCTGTAAATATAATTTATGCATAAATACAGCTTTCCGTGGCTAATCGTAGCTGAATAAATAGGCTTAGGTAGTCTGTTTTTACATAAGTTGCCATCCCATCATGCATCAGCAGATCTATTCCTAACTGCTATGTAAGTAAATGTAAATGTCTGATATGATATGAGACGGAGGAAAAGATGATGGTTATATTATGCTAAGAGAATTCTTTACTACAGTAGCACAGACTGCTTTTATGTTATGATCATATCGATTCCTGTCTGCCAGCAAGAGTGAAAACAAAACTCACAAATGTTTTGGTTGGAGAAAGAAGGAGATAGAGCAAGTTGAGCATTTGGAGAATTGCTTTGATAATTATAAAGGCTGGTTTATAAAGTAAGTATAGCCACAGCATCAATTAATTACGTATTTCGTCGTTACACTATAATTAGAAAGAAGTTTACTGTCGAATAGATTTTTGGGCTCCTTTTTAAGGTAGGTAACTTTATCCTTCTCAGCTGTTGTACTATTGAGAGTGACGGGGAATACCGAGTTGCACTTTGCACAGATATATAATACTTATTGAATACAGACGTGTATGCACAGATACAATTTAGTATCAAGTTCCAATTATTTGTTTTTATGTTTCAGGTTCTCATCTTAGCCTTTGGCATAATTAATGGAAATATTTGAATATGCAAGATTTTTACGTTCACGCTGTGACATGGAATGTTGGAACAAGATTCCCTATTAAAGATTTCAAAGAACTGCTCGGAGTGGAAATTAAAACAGAAGAAGAATTAAGAAAAGGGGCAGAATTGGACTACCCTTTACCCGATCTATACATCATTGGGTGATATTAATAATTATTCAATGTTTTGCTTTAAAAATATTCTGTTAATATTCTCAAGAAGAAATAAACATCAAACCGTATGTAGATTGCAGGAAGTAAAGTCCCAGCCACAAAATATTGTGTGGGATACATTTTTTGAAGATCCATGGACAGCAAAAGCCAAAGAAGTATTAGCCCCATTGGGCCTAGTCAAAATTCATACAATAAAAATGCAGGGTTTGATGACAATTATATTTATAAAAAGAAAGCACATCACTTATGTGAGGGATATCGAGACGTTGTGCACTCGCAGGGGACTTGGCGGAATTTGGGTAAGCCAGCAATAAATAATCATGGTTAAAATTTTAATTAATAGAGCTAGATAACAGTACATTGCTCATAACACACAAATATAACATTTATCTAGCAGTTTCATATGTTGAACAGTTTTTAAAAAATTGTAGGGAAATAAAGGTGCTGTATCAGTGCGGCTTGGAGTGCACAATTGTTCCATGTGCTTTGTAAACTGCCACTTGACAGCTCATGAACATCTTTTAAAAGAAAGAATCGAAGATTACAAGCAGATATTAAGTGGACAAACATTTTCTCGACAAGAGACATCCAATATATTATTTCACGAGTAAATGTTACAAGATCAAGCATATTGCATTTATTTGACACATATATGAAATGATTTCCTCGCCTAAATTATTGTTCATGATTTATTTATGTAGTTATACATTTTGGTTGGGTGACATGAATTTTCGTTTGGACGGGACGAAATCCGCGGAAGAAATTACTGCAGCCATATCGAAAGGAGAATGGGAACCTTTGCTAGCGGAGGATCAATTGAATAAAGTTAGAAAATCTGGAGATGCTTTTTCAGAGCTTAGTGAAATGGCAGTCACCTTTCCTCCCACTTACAAATACTTAAATGGACTTAACGCATATGATACCAGGTAAGCATTTTAAAACGGGCTAATTTTTTTTAAATTTTAATCAATACCTACAACTATTTACTTATAATCGTAGTTTTATTGCTTACACATTTGTCGTCATTGTCATCAAATCCCCAAAAATGAATTTTCAGTCGATGTCAAATTCATTGTTCATATCAGTATGCAGTATTATGTATTAAAATGATTAAATTGAACGTAGGACCCCCAAATTTTTATTTTCAGACGACGGCCAGGATGGACAGACAGAATCTTATACCAAGCTAATGCCAACGTGTACGAGAATTGCACATTGGAAGTGGAAGGCCTTTGTTATCAGTCACTTCTCGGCTATCGCACTAGCGATCATCGACCTGTTACTGCGGATTTCCGAATTAAAGTTTTCAAACCAACTAACGAGAAAATGGTCACATTTCATGACGTTGGTCATTGGAATTTAGGGGAAAGCAACAAAGTATTTTTTAAAGTTTATTCAACTTTGAACACTTCTCTGGAAGATTGGATTGCAATTTACAAAGTAAGCAGAACAGACGGAATTCACGGAATTACATTGCCATATTAAATATTAATAACATGGAAAGGGTGTACAGAGTCGATTTCTATCAAACAATCCAGAATCTAGTGGCTACATATTCGTGGTTGAATGAAATGCGATTTTTGTTTTTGCAGGCCGACTTCACCAGCATAGAGGAATATGTGTCCTACGTTTACTCCCCTCAGAACTTGCAAGTCCCAAGTTTCGATGTTCCTCACCGAGCAAACAATAGCACCCATGAGTACTCCGTTCTATTCTCAGAAAATTGCATAATTTTACCGGGATCATATGTGCTTCTATATTTCTCTCATGCATCGCGTTCCATTTACGGAATGAGCAACGTTTTTCAAGCGTCAGCTAAGACCTAAAACAAAACAAAACAAAAGAAACCCCAGAAAACTTGCTTGGCTTACATACTACCAAATTATTATTAAATCTATTAACCAAGTATTGTTTTCATAGAAACGTGGTGTATCATTCATACGCCATGTATTTTAGGGCTCAAATCATATCAAACTGTGAGATTGCAATCTTTCCTAGTCATTTTGATCTTATTATTTATTTGCAAGGCAATTTTTTGTACTTATTTTGTACAAATTCAAATTTCATGCGTAATTAAAATATTACTACGCATTACGCTACCCTATCACTTTATGTATAGGTTCCCTAATTACATTTACCATTTTTATTGCTAGATTTATTCATATTTGTAAAATCACGAAACGATCTGTGAAGTGCTAAATTATATTGCATGCATTGCAATGCTTTATAAAATATCACAAAAATCGTATATCCCGTCACCTAAATTGCCTATAATATTATTATATACAAAAAATATCAATCGACTATTTAAATGCCTATCTATCTTCCAACTAAATGCTTAAAAATCTATCTTCCACCTAAATATACAAATACATAAATTCTCGAAAGTGTATCCTTATTACAAAACATATATGCAGTTCTGATATATACAGGCAGAGTAATTGTACCTACGATTATAAATCTGTAAATGTTAAACATAAAATTATAAAAACATGTGTCTCTGAGAATATATTGAAAAATTCTTCGTCTCCTCACATGTAATTTCTATATTGTAGCCTTTGTAGCCAAAGAGCAAGACAGTCAGCTAATATTCAGTGTGCTTGCTGCTAACCAGCGATTTCAAAGAATGTTTCCAAAGTCAGAACCATTTTGCTAATGCTATTTCATTGTACCTGTCTATAAATTGTGGTCAAATATAATATGTATACTAATTACTTCAATCATTTTAAATAAAGGCTTGTTTCAAATACGATTTATTATCCTTGTTTTCTATTGTAAACACAAATGCTCAAAACTAATAAAATTAAATTTGCAACCCAACTACAGAAAACTGGTCGGTTATCGCAAAATGCAGCTCCTTGTATTTAAAAATATTTATAACATTATATACAATGTACTCAGAATTACGAATTGGGACTATGATACCTAAGTATTTCATTTTAGAATTGTGAACCAGTAGTTCGGAGTTCTTAAATCTACAACTATTGATACTATTATTATTTAATATTATGACAAGCAATAATGATTGAGTTGGATGGAGCATTGGATACTGAAGGATTGTGCATTATAAGTAGCGAAGTTAGGGCAACATTTTACTTCTTCATTACCTACTCGATAATTAAATAGATGCCCAGGTATGCTAATTAAAAATTCACTTCCTTTTTTCTGTTTAAATAAATAAATAAAGGCAGATTTTCCCAATTGCTAGTTATTTAGCTGACTTGCTTAAATTGACTGGGGATACTCCTAATGCACATTAATTTTCAGGTTACTTCAGGCATCAATTTTTAATTTCAAACAATTTATTCTTCTTCAGTGTTCTTTTCGTAGTCCCTACCCCTTAACAGACTTTTCGTGTTCCTAGATCATGTAATGTTACTGTGTCACAGTATTGCGTGTCATGTTACCAGATAGGTACTCATTCAGAAATAATAACGCATCTCAAAAATGGTCTTATTGAATATTGTCGAAACTCAATATCGGTATAAAAACTATTATTTTTATCATAGTGTACATTGAAATTGAAAAGAATGGATTACATTGCATTGTCTTTGTGCCAAAATACATTATGCAGGCTAACTAACTGTATGGACCATAAAGTAAATCTATAATGGCAATTTAAAAGATGCTGCCGCTTATATTCTTCTGTTTTTCAACTCATTAATTGTTAACAACCATGTAATTTAGCAGATCTTTATCATGCATAATCCGTCTATGTCGACGTAAATAAATATGTAAATGTACTATTTGGTGTAATTGGCGCAGCTGACTTGCGTCAACGTCATCGTCAAATAACTTAACCCTGAAATACTTTAATTGTATTAAAATCTCTTGCAGATTACATTTTTCCCATATTCATATATAGGCAACATAATTAGATACGCCAGAAATTAAAACAATCCAGGAAGCATTTCGACTTGATCCAGTGCTGTGCCGGGTAAATGATGCTCTGCGTCTGATTCATGAACTGGTTTTATGTATTACAATGATGTTTAAGTGACGATATCAGGGCACATGTGATGTGACGCACGCCTGTGAACAACGACTAACGAATAATTAAAATAATCCATAAATAACGTACATGTTTACTTCTTATGATGGTGATTCATTTTATTGCCGATGATGCCATAAATCTTGGCATAGACCACTACGCTACGGCAAATACTACTAATAATAATATTACAGATATTAGTTTAACGAGATATTTTTCATGCCATGTTTTTGTTCAAGTCCGTCAAAAACGAATATGATTTTCTACTATTATATCCTTCCCCGAAATAGATTAGTCACAAATATAAAGATACTTTTCTGAAAAGCAATGAATTTTTAAGAAAATGAATGGAGTTTTTCGGCAGGTTACGACTCGGTGAAGAATGAAGGATTAAGTAAATTGTCCCAAAACTGTTTGGTGTATGGTGGACTTCAGTGTCGATTCATTGCTAAAAACAGAAAAACACATTATGCATGTACTGAATTTCACTGGCCTTAGAAATGTAGTAGGGGAGACCGTTCTCGGTTGGGCCATTTTTTCTTTTGAAAATATTCGTAATTCATTCAATCAAATTACGGTAATTTTATTTATGCCATTAGACTCAGAATGTATTTGGCTAAACGTACATATACATACCCGTAATTTGTTATCTATATTAAGGTGTTAATTAATTTTACTTAAAATGAAAATTTTGGCCCAAAGGAGAACCATGTGGTTCTCAGTTGGCTTAGGGGTGGTTCTATGTTGGGTCATTTATCAAATACTACTATAAATAATTGTCTTGTACTTTCAAATTTCAAAAATTCTTCCCCTCCCCCCTTTGCATGGCTCTTTTGTCAATGGTTGGTGGTTCAAATAAATTTGGATCCCTTAATTTAGACATAAACCTTTGAAGAGAAGTATTAAGAATATTTTTTCTTTAGCAGCAGTGCGAACACATCTCCCATTTAGTACTTTTTCAACAGCGGCATCCATTCTTTCAATTGTGAAGTTGTTGAAGTTGTCTTCCGTGTTGGCTATGCTTTGTACTGTGATGATCAAAATTTCAACTTTTTTAAAGGATGAATATAGAGTTTCCGATTGTATGGCCCAACCGAGAACATCTTACTTTCTCTGCTTCAATTAAATGTATGTTTAATAGCATGCGAGTTATTCCAAATTTCGGTTGCAAATTGCAATAATAAGTATCGGAACTATTACTCAAGAAAATCTTATCGTTTAGTTACCCTGTGGGGGACCACAAGACAATTTTAAGCGAACCTTCAAAAGTTTACTTTTGACTCCCAAAAAAGGAATCTTATTTTTCAACGGCGCAATTTCAATTCAATATTTACAAAAATATTTTTCAAATTTTTGTTTAGACAAAATAACTATAAATTAAAAATCCCAGGTCAATCCATCAAGTATGTCCGGAGATAATGGCTTTGCCCCAACCGGAAACCCGGCCCAACCGATAATGGTCTCCCCTACCTAGTACCTACTCAATATAACACACTGGTTTCATAACCTCCCTTATTATAATCCCATCGGTATTACTTATTTTTCCGCTTTGAAATTGAAAGTGTCTTATTTTTCTATTCTGTTTTAATATCACTGTGATGATTATAGTGGGATTCTAAAAAATACGGGTTTGGGATGCAATTTTTGTAGGTACCTCTGGAAAATCTAAAGTGTATTTTATTGAATTTCTGTTTTTCTACAATCAATTTTTGATGTCTCGCTGTCAAACAATTGTAACGATAGTACTCCAAAAAGGTTGTACCTAAGCTGAAAAAAATTAAAGCAACTATAATAAAAGTTATGGACATCTTCTATACAGAAGCCTGTTAAGTGCGTTGGAGAGTTTCAGTAGTTTATCACGACACTGCCACATTGCATACTATAACTAGTATAACAATAAAATATCTTGGAAGTATCTCAAATATTCATAGCATGTTACATAGTTTTTTGAAGTCAAATTATAATCATTGAAGTGCTACAAGTATTTCTACATTATTTAGCAAGTCAATACGAAGTAAGTATGCAAAGCGATGAAGGTATCCATGCGATTTGTCATTTTCAAATGTATTTAAATGTATGTTAAAAATGGCTGTCTACTACAATCAACTTTATCGGTATTAAACCTGGGAATTCTATTGCAATTTTACGATAGATATTTCATTATTGCTTTGTCACTGTCCGTTTACTCAATTTGCATACATAATTAATTTTGCTATGAAAATTCATGTTCTAAAAATAACTTATTAATCAATGGGGAAGCTACCGTCTGGGAAAGCTATATAGCACATTAGCACCCATTGTATTTTGATGGCAAGGCAGAGGGACAAATCGGGACAATATGCACTAACGTAAAGTAGCAAGTTTATTTTGCTAAGATATATTATTTACGACATAATCACAATAGAATGAAGGAACAAATAGAGCTATAAAATGAATCATGACCCCACTGTGTGCTTTGAGATTTGAGACAGTGGTGAATGCATGGTGATAGTGAGTGGTGAATCGTGAACTCCAGAAATGTCTCAGGCAAGAAGCAAATTAAAGCAATCCATTCACCACCACCAGCGACCAGCACATAAAAGACTAGCTTAGGAATTTAGCACGGATTGTATGCGTGCTAAATAGTGCACTTCACTTTATAATTCCACCTAGGAAATTATAATAATTCATTTGAACGGATTCCATCGCCTGTTCATCAAGGAGAGAGTGAGTCGTTTTTAGTTTGACTGCTGCTGATAGACTGTGCTGTGGCTTTTTGTTAGCGAAGGTAAAAGCACCTTCTTTCGTCTTTCTTAACCTTCTCTTTCTTGATCTCTTATAAATGGATTAGTTGGGTGTTGCTGGCTGGGCCGTCGTCACCTTTATTAGTATTCCTCTAACTAGCAAGGTCAAGAATAGACTCCTTCAGCTCTCCATTATCACTAACAGAGCTATTCTCCGCAAAATATTTCATAAATAATCAATTTATTGATTGATCACGTAGTGAATTTTTCAATTGTATAGCCCAGGCAATTCTCATATCATTATAGCACATTAGCCAGCTCAGTCAGCTGTATCTTCAAATGCCTCTGTCGTCGTTCATTACTCAACTCCTAATGGTTTTAGCCATAAATTTTTGATTCAAATAGAATTTAGAAGGACAAATTTAAAAACGTCAGCTCTTCGGATTTAGGAGTTTGAGGCAGTAACATGTTTCTTACATGAAATCCATTTAAGTTTCTGTTCATTTATTTGCTGCTATTTAAAAGTACACTGCCAATTAACAATGCCAACTGACTGTCAATTTTTCAGTATTATATTGTCGGTTTTAGTGATCAGTTTCAGATATTGAGCTTTTATTTCTGCTTAAAACTGTTTTGTGATAGGTTGTAGGTAGGTATATTATTTTATTGCTTGTACGCTGTCAGCTGTTGAAGCAATATAACTAAGGTTGAAGAAGTATTGACCTTTTCTGAGGTCATTGATAAACTGTAAACAAGTATATCCAGTTTAACAATTTTGCATTGTTATCCGGGCAATAAAAGTTCAGTCTGTGTAGCGTTTAAACTAGCAACTAGACAATGATTAACTTGTGATAATTCAGAATCGTATTGATTCCCCAAAGACATATTTATGGTTTTCAACTCAAACTTTGGTAGCATTTCATTTACTAGTCAGACAGAATATTACTTTTAGGATTATAGAGACTAACAAACCACAAACTTTATAAGACGGTGTTAAAAAATATCATCAGAATTCACATAGAGACTAGTTGTGTCTAATTTGATGTTAATCTTTCGTCATTAAAAAGTCAAAATACTCACAGTTAGTTATAATTTGAAAATATCAGTAAACAAGTGATATTTAAAGTGGTTTACTACTTAAAAACACAATTTACAAACCCTTCGTACTGTTCGTATAATAACCGTCTTCTAAAACTACTGTTGCACGACCAATTTCAATGCAATTTTTGCAAATCTACTGATAGTGCTTACTGATTGCAGAGGAAATTATCATTACTATTAGCCATGGCGTTTCATTTGAAGCGATTTTCCAAATCTTGTGGCCTTTCGAATCTACTAGACATTCACGGAGTATTGAAATCTTTAGGAGTTCGAAATTTCAACTCACAGAAGGTAACTTTTATAGCATTATAAAATATGTAAAGCATTTCAATTAAGCTAGAAATTAAGTTTCGTAATGCTTCCGTGCATTGTTGGTGGCATTGACATTAAATGTAAATGGATTTTGTTTTAAAAGGCGGCAGTAAACTTTGGACTGCTTTTCGATATTGACGGGGTTATTGTTCGCGGAAGGAAAGTACTTCCTTTTGCTCCAGATGCATTCCGTAAACTCGTCGATTCACATGGCAGTTTCCGGGTACCTACCGTTTTTGTAACGAACGCTGGGAATTTATTACGTCACGATAAGGCAGTCCAGTTATCTAATTGGCTGGGGATTGAAGTGAGTTTCTAAAATATAGGTTACACATTTTCTCGTTACCTATTGCAGTTTACTGACAAATATTGGAATATTTTTCAGGTTCATGAAGACCAAGTGGTCATGGCTCATTCTCCGTTAAGACTATTTCAGAATTTTCATGATAAGAGAGTTCTTGTATCCGGTCAAGGTCCTGTGGCTGATATTGCAAAAAATCTGGGATTTACAAAGGTCACCACTTTAGATGAAGTGAGAACAACTTTTCCAATTTTGGATGCCGTAGATCATAAACGGCGAGTATCTGCTGTAAGAAATATTTTCTTTCATAAAAATTTATTTTATCACCTAGCTGTAGTCAAATATGTGGAAAATATTGGCTTACGTATGCAAATGTGTAAATATATTCATTGTCATTTTTCCAGCCGTCTCATTTGGAAAAAACTTTCCCGGGAATCGAGGCAGTTGTGTTATTCGGGGAACCCATTAGGTGGGAAACTGCTCTTCAGCTCCTTGTGGATGTACTGATGACAAATGGACTCCCTACAGAGGCTCCTAGAGTAATTCCTCGCCCTCATCTCCCAATTTTAGCTTGCAATATGGATCTGCAGTGGATGGCGGAAGCTTGTATGCCCCGGTATGTATAAAATATGACGGGTGACTGTATTTAAATGTTTTAAGAATAATAAAAGATGACATTTCTGGCTTTTAGTTTCGGACATGGTGCTTTTCTTGTCTGTCTTGAAAACCTGTACAAAAAAATAACTGGTCATGAACTGATTTATTCTGCTTTGATTGGGAAGCCTAGCGAGATTACGTATTTCCACGCTGAGCGAATGGTTGTTAAACATGCACGTCGCATTGGGATTAATGAACCAATACGCCGTCTCTATGCAATTGGGTAAAAAACCTTGTCTTTGCAACTTAATCTACAAGTGTATCATCCTGTCTGCAACATTTTCTAATTCGTTTTTCAGGGACAATCTAAATACGGATATTTTTGGTTCAAATCTTTACAATCAATATCTCTCGCGCTCCCAAGCAGTTTCTTCGAAGCGTTCTGTTGCAATTGGTGCCAGGAATATTTATCATTTACTGGGAGGCGATCCAAATGAATGCGTTCAGGAAGCAGAGCAATGTTTCAGTGTCTTGGTAGAGGTAATTACGGAGCTAATAAATTGTTGTGTAGGAATTTGACCGAGATTTCCCGTGAAAGTAATGTTTAACCTGAGACTGGGATTATAATGTTTTCAGACTGGTGTGTACTCTCAAGACAGGGAGGATTGCTTACTTGATCATTCTCCTAGAGACTTTTTACCTGTGGAAGAGAAGTTACGGGAGCCAACTTACACTACGCCTAATGTGCTACAAGCAATTAATCTTATATTCGAGCAAGAAGAGTTTCAGTGACGTCTGGGAGCTTTAAGGAGCAATTTAAAGTAATTTACGTGAGTATGTAATGACCGGCAGATTTTATGTTAACGGAATCCTTAGGAGGCATTATGTAATAGATCATAAACCTCTTTTTCATAGTATTATTTTGCTTATAATACAGATTACTTTTTCAATGTAATTAATTCAGTACCTACATATTTATGTGTATAATTATATGACATAATATTGTTACAACCACCCGGAGTCAATAAATCCGCTCAACATTCATTTGTGAATCTACATTTGTAGGATATGTTCCTTTAGTTATGTACATAGATGTGTAAATAGCGTAGGTAAAGTATAGTCAGAAAAATCTAATAATGTAAAATAATCAATCAGTTGCCTAGTAGAAACCTTAATACCTATGCCTGCCACCACATTTTTACGTAGAAGAATATGCATAATAATTAGCGTGTTATTTAAATTGTGTACATGAAAATCCTGTTCACAATACTAATGGAACCGTGTTATAACTATTTATTCATGAAATGTATCCAAGATATTAATTATCCTTTATCAACTGCATTTTTAATCCGCTACGGAAAGAACTCTCATTATGAGCTCAATGAATTGATTTTCTTAATTTACTCTATCACCAATAAAAATCTCGAAATGTATGTACGTAAGTAATATTTGTGACGCCTTTGCGAACCTATCCTTTCCTATGAACGATTTTACAATTCTTCGACAATTGAAATTCTTGTACCTTGTGGTTTGTGATAGTAAAATTGAGCTGTGGCGCACTGTTGCAGCAAATCAAATCTGCCACTACCTACAATATTTTTTAAAGCAGACCAAATTACACATAATTAATTTTCTCATTGTCACTTTTAGTTCCTTTACAATAGTATTCCAAATAAAGCAGTCATGCCATGCAATTCATTTGTTGTATCGTTTTAATTTATTCATCTTTAAAAGTAGCACACACAGACTGCTATATACTTACTTGACAAAGAGACTAAGCAGATCTTTATAGCATTGCAAATACATTCTCATTTCAGCAGATGCATATTAATGTAGCCTTGAAACAGCAGATAGATGCATTGAATTTGTTATCAGTACCTAATTATGAAGAATCTGTTTAATAGGTCATTGCGCATTTTTATTTTGAAGACATTAATTTCTATTTAGCATCATTTGTTATTATTATGCTTCCCCAAAAGGCTCCTATTGGCTATACGATGGAATCAACTTAGGACAGCGTATGAAGGGAATTAGGAACGTATTGCATACAAAGCATATTTATTATTTTTTGGAATGGTTATTTATCATGGCAGAAATCAGTTACCGCAGTGATGTTTATGCATGTTCTATTTATTTTCATTTGGTGCTCATCAAGCACGCAATATTAGAGGATTCAAATGTTTGATTCCCCAATCAATCATAGTGACATTACAAGACATGGTTATTTTGCGAAAACAGATTAGGTTATTAGTGGTAGTATGCATGTTGTATAGGAATGCAGTGTGTAAATGAATTTAATGGAAAAGCCAGGCCGGACTAAATTTTCATGTTTTCTTATGGGCAGTGGGAAATTATCATGCAATGCAGTGTTAATAAAAGGCATTGGTCTGTAGAAAATGAAATAAGGGCACGAGGAAGACATGGTATAGTTAAAAATAGAAGGATTGTTTATTGCAACGTACAGAGTACAGATATATAAAAGGAAGATATAGGCCTAGAAGTGTCATTGCTCTAGATACAGAGCCTATAATGCCATTGCTCCAGTTTGTATCATGTTCTACGGTTATTTGAGAAGTAGTTGGTGTTGATTAGATGTAAATGTAAGATGAACATCCATGTGTATACCTATAGGAAGAGAGGAGGAATTAAACGATCCAGTTTATTCTGGAGTTGGTTGGCGTTGAATAGAAGTGCTAAAAAGTCATTGACATTGTTTTCGTCGTATACAGAGGACAGAGAAGTATCTGTGGTGTCTCTGGGGCTATAGTGAGTGAGTGAGTGGCCTAGACTGATGCTATAGACTGGAGAATAAAGTGTCTAGTGGTATCATTGACTAGTTTGAAGAGTAGGAAGGAGTAAGATGCCAGGCAGCAGGCAGCAGGGAGGGAAGTAAGGCATAAAATCGGGTGAAGTCCCCATGTAGCACTAACCGGCTGTATGCACACGATGTTTGAGCAGAAGCCCTGTTTCCAGCTCCAGAAGAACGAAGCGTAGCTTGTATAATATTGTGTAAATAGGAAGAGGGATAACAATAAAACTGTTTGTTCCGTATACATGACTGGGCGAGATGGGCATATAGGATATCCGTAGTGTAAATGTTCGTTGGTCTGTGTGGGAACTGCATGCCTGCTACATATTAATAGATGGGAGCGAGTA
This sequence comes from Tomocerus nigrus, assembly GCA_019776505.1. Lineage (NCBI taxonomy): Eukaryota > Metazoa > Arthropoda > Collembola > Entomobryomorpha > Tomoceridae > Tomocerus > Tomocerus nigrus. The sequence continues at coordinate 16,482 of JABASI010000260.1, forward strand.
TCGTATCGGGTAGTGTGGCTGCATGTGCGGAATATAGCGAGGGACTGCTGCTGGAGAGCTGGAGTCGTCTTCTTCTTTTTCTTCTTCTTTTTCTTCAGTGGAGCATTGGTGGTGGTGTGGTAGGTCTTTGAATGTTGGGAAGTGGGAGATATGCAGGTCGTCGTCGGCATAGCAGCGCGAGTCAGGAGCAGGACAGGAGCCGAAGTCGCGGCGAGAGACAGGCGATGTAGATTATGTAGCGTGAATGGATGGCGTGGCTGCGGGAGTGCGGCGAGAGCGGAGAAAGCGGGCTAGGGAAAGTGGGAAGTTCGGTGGCGGTGGCGGCGGCTCGTGCGGGGTGCAGTGCTGCAGGTATGCGCTGGACAGGGACGGAGTCGGGATGGACGAGCGAGCGACAGAGCAGAAGCATCGATCGGCCGGAGAAGATGGAACATGTCTGTTGAGGTCTGCGAGGACGTAGGGTGAGGGGAAGGAGAGGAAAGTCAAGTCAGTCGACTGGGATCGGAGTCGGCGTCAATGATCCGCTCCGTCTGGTAATAAGATGAAGTTTTGTTGACAGTTGGTGGACGGAGAAAGTTGTTCTTGCTCTTCGATTTACTGAAATCTTTTGAAAAACCCTTTGACAACTGGGAATTGAATTTCTGGACGAAAATTGGGAGAGAGAGCGTGACTGACGTTGTTGAACAATCAGCCTGGCCCATTCTCGTCCTCTTGTAGACGTTGTCTTTGGGAAGGAATTCGAAATCTCTGTGAATATACATTCTAATGATCAGTTCATTTTGGAATTTGTGTCGCGCTTGCCCGTCAATGCCTGTGGAAAAGGTTTGTCACCTCAGACATTCGGCTTACCTATAATCCTTACATATAGAGCTTCCTGACTCTGACCGAGCCGAATTCGTGTGGCCAGGCCACTCTGTCCTGCCTGCACACGGTACGCTTATTTCTGTCCCATCGTCCATTCCCGTCGTCATCAGTCAACTAACTATCACAGCACTCTCCTCTATTTCCGGATTCCATTAAACTCTCATTTCTTCTTGCAGCTACACTCTGAGTATCGCAGTACTTTCCAATGGCATGAGTACGTGGGCTCGTCACGCACAGATCCCGTACCTCAACTCACCGTCGTGCGGCAACCTACACAGACCCAGTCCCAGTCCCAGGCTCATCTCTCTTCGTGGACAGGCAAGGAATTCATTATTCTTATCTTTCAATTAGCCAACTCCGTTGGAACACCTGCACTGCCCGTGCCCACTCTTCCTCGCCCCAGACACCGCACTAACTAGGCACCGTCTTTTCTCTGCACCTGACTGACTTTCTCCCACTTTCTCTCCCTGCTCTCCATATGGGGCATGACTTGACACGACGTCATATCCCGTCACATTTCTCATACTTTGCACCTGTCGTCTGCCCAGAGAAGGTCACTCTTCTGCTTGGACACACTCCCCCAGTAACCCTAGTAGCTGCCCCATAAATTACCTACTTACCTGTCTCTTTCTCTTTTAACTACACATACCTACTGATATATACACGGGTATTTATGCTATTTATATGCTTCATGCTCCTACTTCCAATTCTGACATGCTTTATTACATATTGCTTAATCTTCGTTGAACATGTCACAATTATTTACTTCCAAACTGTCCTGAACTCCTTGCAAATTACATTTGGTGAACTGCCAGAGCAATAGCCAACAACCTTCCGAAACTCTTACCTTTCCAGCTAAATCCGCCCAATTATTTTATCACTGGGAGGAAGGAAAATCTCGTGACCCTTTTGTTGTGAGTAACTTTAGTAAATCAAATTCGTAGTAGTAGTAGTAGTAGTAGTAGTAGTCGTATTCGTCGGTAGTGTAGTTGGAGCCGGCTATATTTTTATATGAATTCGGGTATAGATATTATTCGGGTCATAGGAGTGCACAGTTCTGTATGTAACGTATGTAGCCTATATTATATTATTATTATTATACAGTAGTAATAGATCAGAGAGTGCACAGCTCATAGTTTCTCGTTATGAATGTATCCGTTGCCATTACCAGCCTCCTCGTACATAGTGTAACTGACTAGAGTTAACTCCTTAAAGTAGCAGACCTTCACTCAGCTTTCTCAATCTCTTTAACTCAATTCAAATGGTGCAGTCTTATCGCATATGCCTATCTCCGACTCAGCATGGTAAATCCGGGCTTTTACTTTGTTCTACTACTTCCATATAACCTCTCCTCTCCGTCAAGTCAGCTAAAACCAACACTGTTACTTATTTTATTTCACTTCCTCTGGTCATACTTACAAGGTAATATTAGCACAACATTCTCACAAAACAGTCCGCAAACTCTGGCTGCCGTACCCGCCTTGCCTCCTCCTCGGCTGCTTCACCTACAAATAAATATGTAGGTGGCTACATAATAAAATAATGTGCTAACACAAAACACCCCGACTACCTAGTTGTTTGCTATTTGTGTTCACTAACAACATGTTAGTAACCCTATTATAATATTATAGGGACTACCTACATATTATACATGGATTCCATTACATTCTTTTACCAAGGACGAAAATGCGGGATCTGTCCCCAGGTTGGGACTAGACAGGACAGGATATCCTACTCAGCTTTGCATGCACAAAACAATATAGAAACACGAGTCTGATATGGAAACAAATATTTATATGATATATTACTTTGTTACAAATAATATTCCATTCAAACTGAGTAACTCTGAGTCCAGCTCAGAAAAGCCCAACCAGATCCAGACATAAATAAACCTCAATGCATTAGCCACGGCTTCAGTCCTCCTCCTCCACTCTCCTTTTCCACAACGACCGACCCGTTCTTCTCTTTGACTCTGTTCAATTCAATTAATCCATAACAAAAATCATCACTGCGTGTAGGATCCTCTTTCTTTCATTGCTTTCTCCACTTCCTAATTAATTCACTCATTCATTAGCTGATTTACTTCATTCTTCTCTGCATGCTCTCATTTCGACCCTTCTCTCTCCTCCTACTCGCAAAACTGCCACATTTCATAAGCCTCCATTGTCCGAGCGTCTTCGCGCAGTATTGACTCGGGCAGGGGACTGTTTTTATTTTTTTAGTGTCAACAAACGTGAACTGGGTTGATAAAACGCCATTTACACCACTAGTACCCGCAAAATACACAACGACGACGTGCACTACAGAATCAGAAATTCTTATATTATAGCCTTTTTATTCATAGCATTTTCTATCTATCTATACTGCAATATTTCATATCGCGCGACTAAAAATAATAACAGACTGAATTCAGCCAAATGCTCTACATGGACGACGAATATTTTCACTAGTTTTCTACCCCTAACTCAGCCTCAGTCAGATATCAAACTCTTGACATGTGCACCATTACCTTTTATTTCCCTGCATGAAATTCCTTAGCTAACAATAACCCAGACCCAGACAATAACTACTTACTAAAACAATAATAAATGTCTGGGTAGTGAACACAACATTATGGAGGTTAACTAAAGAAAATTACGCAAAAGATTCCAGCTCTGAGAACCGATACGAAAACCAATTAAAGGAGCGACACGTTTATATTTGTGATATATTAGTTATATTCCATACATTACTTCTCAAAAATGTTTCGAAGGGATTCAGGTATTTTTTTACAATATAATAATATTTTGACATACTTAAGATTATAAGTATACATGTAAATGCAGTACAAGTCTATAATAATATATGCAGTATATCGTTAAGTTTTACCAAGTGCCAACAACGCAGAATCTCATAAGATTATATCTTAAGGGAAATATGTCAGAATTATTACACTCTCGCTATGATTATCAAGAATTAGATATAATTATCAAAAAAATTAATGAGCAATGTTCGTTATATAAAATAATCAGTTATTATATAGTTATATAGTGCATAGTTTAGAATTACTCTGGGCTTAGTTTTGTTGCTATTATGAAATGTAGACGAGGCGTGTAGATACAGAAAATACAGATACAGTGTTAAAATTCTTGGCTTGTTGGCAAAATGTTTTGTATGTAAATTTAGCACAGAAAGTTGTAGTGGTTATTGTTGCATGCATAATGGCAGTGTAATTGTTTAGCAAACTACTGCTGATCAATTGTAGTGTTTGGTTATATGGGCAAAGATAAAGCAGTGTTTCTCTTTGGAGGAGATGCATTTGCTTGGTTGAGAGTTTGAGAGTTGGAGTGTGTGGCATGGCGCTACCTAAAATAGCTATATAGCCAGTTGATAAATGGCGAGGATATGACTCTGGTATTTTGGTATGTGCAATAAGGCGAAGTGTGAAGAGGTGTAGTAGGATGGATGGATTTCTTGTAAAGATCTATGGAATTGCAAACGGCATCGTAGCATTTGTGATATCCTTAGATCCGTATCTGTGAAGGGAATTGCACTGCAAAATCCAATAGAGCAGATGAAAAAAGTAGCATGGGCTTAGTATCCAAGTGGTGAGTCAAGTCAGTCGCTAGTCGCTACCTAAAGTAATCCTTCTAATTGTAAGTAAGCAAGAAGTGGAGGAGCATTTAACTATCATAATATGACTAACTACAGTATACACCTACTGAAGAGATAAATACGATGTTACGTGGACTTATTTATACAGTTATTTCTAACGGAAGGTACATAGTAAACGGTAGAAGATAAGCTTAGCTATTTACATAGGAACTGTGCTGCAAAAGCCAAGTGAGTTATACAAGTAAAATTAATATCTGTTATGTACATACGTATAGTGACATATAGAGTGAGGGTGAGTGCCTACGAAATAGGAGATAATTTTTAAGTAGCTACTATGTTTAAGTTAGCTATTGCACGGGATAGACAAAGTCTAAAGTTAGTGTAGAAACTTTCGTTGGTGGATGCATGTGATGTGATGAGTATTGTGAGTGGAGTGTATAGTCTGTAGTCTGTAGACGTCTTTCGTATGGACTGACTCTGATGTTTAGTGTAGAGTGTGGAGGATTTAGTAGGTTAAAAGAAACGGGAGAGTAACGGCGTGGAACGAATTTTTCGTCGACGAAACAAAAAAGGATTTCTGCTCCCTGTGTGAGTCCAAGTTGGAGTAGGGAGCTTTAGTTTACATTTATTGTGTATAATATTATTATACAGTGACTACTAGGAGCCAGTGACTAGGTTCTCTCTTGCACAAGACATTCGACGTCAGTGCCTTCACTACTGACTACTGACTACATCATGTCAGTCAGCTTCAGCTTGCTACTACTCCACTTGAGCTGACTTTAGCCAGTCAGTATGAGAGTGCATGTGCAGCCTCGAATATCGAGGTCAGCTAATTCACTAGATCATCTCATTCCAAACACTAAATTCCAATATGCATATTAGGATTCTTCCTTCTCCGTCAATTGAATTCTGAGCCCTCTCGTCTTCCCTGCCCAGTCATTCTGCAGATACACAGATTCACCGATATCTCCACACACTGCATACTCTCTCTCTCTCTCCAGTTAATTTAATATCAGCCAGGAGTCCGTTGTGAGTTCACGTTCACACCTAATGTGGATTTGTGTGCAAAACAAGTGTGCTTTGCTTGACTCCACATATAAACTCCTCACTCACACTCAGATTGGGGCTATAAACAAATAGAGGAAAAAATCTATTTTGTGCAATATAGCGAGTAGGAGAGATATAGCCAATTATTCTGAGTTGGCCACTCCATTGTTGCTCCATTCTAGTGTATAGCTCCTACATTTACATCGGTCGTGTATCTATTTCTTAGCGTGTATCTATCCCATGGCACACAAATGCTACATGTACCTGTACGTAATAATAATCTCGTGAGTGTGGGAATACCTAGCTATGTTATGTGATCTATAAAATAGTAAGCTCTATATTTATGCACGTAAGTAACGTAAGTAGTAGGTACGGATTTTTCTGAGACCTTGGTACCTTACACTTATTACACGGATAGCAGCAGATAGTAGAAGGATACAGTAGCAGTGAGTGAGTGAGTGTAGTAGTTAAAGTTGCACGGTGAATCCTTTCTTGTGGTCCGTGAGAAACATATGGGGAGGACAAGCAAAAAGAAATTGAGAAGAAGCAAACTTTCAAGTTATCAGGTATCGTTACAACAACTTTTACTATTTCATTGATAGGTTCTTGTGCCGAAGGAAGAGCTTTATTGAAACTTGTTTGACAGTTCCCTGTAGAACAATCCATTTTAATCTGCTCTCTGAGAGAGTTTTCGACGAGAGCCAGAAATAATCTAATACATTTTCTCAAGAATATCCATATCACTCTAAACTCAAGAACTATGTAACAAAATTGTTTCCACCATGTAGTAGCTGTCACACGAGGAGCCAAAATTGATATGTAATACAATTCTGAGCTAATAAGCAAATGTAATTATATTCTCAGTGTCAATATTATACTATCTACACGCTCTGTATCCTAATTTACAGAGATATACAGTTCATAGTTCGTCGCGTAATAATAAATCATCAATTCATCTGTTTAGCCATGAAGTGAGTACCTGTGTCTGTGTGGAGTAGCTCAAGTGAGATTATGATAGGGAATTTAGGCTTTGAATAAAGAGTGGATTGTATTACGTCGTGAGGTAGGTAGAAGAGAGCAGAGGTATTTCAGTCGAGTCAACCAAGTGTTTTATTAAAAGTCCCTTGAACAGCGAGAACAGATGAGAAAACTAATCTAAAGTTAACCATAACCGTGGAACTAGCAGACTTTTTCAATAGGTAAATGGCATTTGCAATTCATTGGTCTTATTCGGAGCAACTCTGATCTTGCTGCTGCCGCTGAGTGTTCTATGGTGGGGCTGGCTGCTGGCTCTGCACATTGTGAACAGCAAGCAAAAGGCAAGTGCTGAAAAGACTTAAAGAGGAATTACATATAAGAACAGAGAGAGAGAGAGACTTTAATAGTTGCACACCGACACCATGAGTTTGGTTAGGTAGGGTAGGGAGGCGAGAGCGAGACTAAACAGCACAGCACAGCACAGACTTATGTACAAAGCCAGTAGACAGAGGAATTGGCCAGATAAAAATTAGACACACCTTGCTATAAGTTAGTAGCTTATCTGCAATCTACATTAAAATGGTAAGGAGATATCCTTTAAAACGGACTATTTGGCTCACTATGGTCGGAATTGAGCAGGCCGGAATAATATCACATATATGATGCTGTTCTTGCAGTTCTGACTTAGTTCGCGACTTCGTCTAGTAAATATAGCATCTTTATTACAGCAGCAGCTAGAGAGACAGTGAGTGTATAAGTGAAGAGCTGCTGAGGCTGCCTGCTTGCTTTTCAGCTCCCGGCGCTATACCGAAAGAGAGAGAGAGAGAGAGAGATTGCTTGGCCTGAACTGAAACATAGCAGACGGAACGGAGAGTTTTGGGCGAGAAGCGAGGGACTATATAGACTATTTAACATATAGAGAATGTCTCTCATCTGTCGTTTCGTAGTAAACTATATTGTCGTGAAGTTTGCCAAATACCGACTGTGCCCCTTCAATGAAATGTCTACCCATGTAAACAGAAATGTAGCTCACAGACAAATCCTCTCTCTCGTACTTCCATTATTGTCTTAAATGTCCTTTCTGTAAGTACCTAGTTTCTGACTTTCCTCTGTCAACATCCGAATATTTATCGCGAAACCAGAATTTTTCGCAGAAGTTGGAGAAAATAGTGAGGAAAGTCTTCTCTTCGCCCATTTTTGTTTATCTGATGCACATTCGTAAAAATCTAAAGCTATCAGCCATTATAGCAAAGCGCATTCCGTTTAATATACTCTTTATTATTCCGTGCAACTTCCCAAATACATATTATTGCTCATATTTTATATATTACACCCGTGCTCATTCAGTTTACTCAGTTGTGCGAGTGTAGTACCTACATATTTATATACACAATATCGCTAAATATTTCCGCTACGGACCCAGAGAATTTTTCCGTATATATATCTCAGGAAATACTTATGACTCTCATAAGAAATACTTCTCTCCCCAATTTCTGGCTCCTGATCATTTTTCTCTCTTCGCCTCCCTACACTAATATTTCTAAGTGGAATTCCTACGCCACTCACAGCATTATTACACGCTATGATTTCTGTGCTATGGAGTGCATTGATCAATTAACGATAGCAAAATACACAAAATATTTTTGAAAACTCTCGTGCCCTGTGTGAAAGTTTAATTTTTGTGAAATTTTAGCGAAAACGTTATTTTTTTGAAGGAAGAAGTGGATTTAACCAAGTGGAGTGTGTACTATTGATGTTAATGCGGATAAAACTGATTGAGCGTTTTATTTTTAGGGAGACCGGTAGAGCCGACAATTCCCAGAAGAAAGAAACATCCGGATTTGGCTTATAAAACTTCCAACGGATGGCTAACGAAATCCACCACTGTTGATGAATCTACTAGTTCCAATACTGGGGCACGGATTATAGTGAGTCTTCTTCTTTTTATCCTCACTCCCTAACTCAAAATCATTAAATTACCAAAGGGGAATTGCATAGACTAAGAAAACATTTACCCACCTGCCTGGATATCACTAGCAGGAATTAATTTCAGACATGGGACGACTCATGTAATTGTACGTGGACGATTTCGTGCTCTCTTCCCTCCTTTTACGCAGCCTAGATAGTCAACCATTACACATTTCATTTTAGTTCTACGACTTTTCTAACATGGAAAATACGACGTGACCAGAACTGTCGTTAGTTACGAATCATTATGTCAGTCCTTTCAAATATCGCTACACTGTGCAGTTAGGAAAGTCGTTGTCCTACATAAAAACTATTTTATACTTTTATTTCTTGTAGCCACTAACAGTTTACTAGAATGGAGAGCAATCCAACTTTTATCTCTCCACTGTACTTCCTTTAGGCAATTTGTTTCCCAGTTTAGCCCGAATCCCTGAAACTGTCAATGCTATCCACAAAAGTCCTTAAAAACCGCCTATCTATCCGTCTCACGACTTACTTACTCAGCAGAACAAACTTTGCAATACAAATTACGGATTTGGAAATTAAATAATATCTACGTGATCATCTCAAATTATGATTATCTTCTTTCTAAATGCTGTCAGCAAAGTCCACATTAAATAAAATACATACTGCACACATTACTATTTTATACTAGGATGGATATGGGATTCTTAAACGACTGTGAGTCTTATATGTGTGTGTAGGCACATAATGTATAAGTAATGTCCACTTTTATTATAGCGCAGTCATAGTCTATGTAATCTTATCTCCCAACATATTACACAAAGATAAACAATATAAAGTAAGAGCTTTCCTCTAGCTAAACACTAATATTATTACATTACCTTCATCTCATGGCACAAGAAACCAACAATCGAGTTTCCTACTACTACTGTGCCCTGTATTATAGCTTCTATGTACTTACTTGCTATGTTATTATAGTGTGCTCAATATCTACATACATATCCACACATACATACATATTAAGTAATACGTAGCCACAGTTATTCGTGCACTCACTATTCTAATATTATTATTGTTACCTTAGAAAGAGTACGTGAGAACTTTTAGGACTTCCCTAAATATAATATAATAAAATATATTTCACTAACAGTTTCATTTAAGCTCTAGCTATTTAAAGTTTGTAAATATAAATAAAATAACTGCATTGGCTTACTTTCTCCAACTTTCCCTTCCAGCTGTTCCATTCCATTCCTTCGTTTACGTGCGCGACATTGCCAATTTCGTTTCAACTTGCTCAATCATTTCAATTTGAGCTGTTGATAATAAAAATAATCCTCATCCAGAATACATGCTTCCTTTAATATTAATACTTCATTAGCATCACTAGGATCGGCAATGCAATATTCAACATTACATTGGAAGCCTCTCTCTATATATACATCTCTTGTGCTACTTAGTTCTCTGGTTTCTATGTGTGATATATGCGTAGAGCTATGTAAGTAAGTATTGCTAAACTCTCTGGTGCAGAGTATAGCATATAAATAGTTGGTAGGATCTTATAAGTAGAATATTATATACCTAGTTACTTAGTGGCCTAATACTGCTACTTACGTAATACAGAGAGAAATATGTTTACTATGCTCCAAGGAAAACACAAAGTAATTAACTTTGATGATGACGGCAACAGAGACACTCTTACGTAGTTAACTTCAATTACGGGCATGAGGATGCATAATATTAAGCATACATTATTATATCTACACGTTTCCAATGAACTTACCTTGGTTTGTGCATTGCATATGAAATCGTGTTCGCCTAAATCCCTTCTTCTCGGATGTTGTGTGCTATATGGATGGATGGATGTAGACTTATGAGGTTCTGGCTGGAGTCTAATTGAAATGCAGCCTTCGTCGTCTAATAATTTAGTCTTATCCTTATCTTCTCACAGTGTGCTCTGAATGAGTCATGTGCACATAGTTTATAAATATTTCCCATAACACTAATTATGCCAAAACACGTAATACTGCAATAAACCCTGAAATATTTCTAAGAAAGTAAAATAAACAATGGCTACAAGTAAATTCCCGCAAAATAAGATGAACATTTCGGTAAAAGTGAGTTACTAAACTACTACCGCAATGCTCATTCCACATGTTTACGAATTCTCGGCTAAATTTGGAAAAAAATCTCTGATTCGTTTATAGTTAAAAGGAAAGGGAAAGAGATTTTCTGTACGGAATACGTAAGCACCAGCACTTCCTATTTTTTGTGAAGGAGTAATAAGAATATGTTGGAAGGGAAAACCACGAACAGGCAGATCCCACAAGATTGAGCATAGAGCTTTAACTGTCAATTTAGTTTGTTGGCATTTCGTTTATGGGAATATTTTGTCCAACTTATACAGAGGATAACAGTAATCGGGTTTGATTTTGATTGAGTGACAGGGAAATTATGTGAAAAGACTAAAACAATAGGATTACAAGTAATGTGCCTGATAATGCTAAGCGACACGTGCCTACATACACTCACGCCATACTGGATCCCATTTAATATATAATGACGCATTCTGACATAGAATACAAATATTTTTGAGTAATAAAATGTGAAAGGAAGTATTTATTGCCATATAAAATAATGATCTAGTAAATATTTATCCCATTACTGCTAAACGAGTGTGGCTGGCAATAAAGTAGGTAACTAAATCTCTTCTGCACACAAACCTGTCAAAAACGTTTGCTGCTCTTGAGTAGCGAAAAGGAAATTAATGGAATGGGATCTGTTTCATGATATTTCCATTACAAAACCCTTCTTCTATTTTCCATAAGTATAATACACCACTACACAAACTGCTCTTGAAGCAAATTGACTAAAATGGAAAGGGCTGGCATCTGCCAACTCACAATAATTGTCCTATATCCTTACATTCTTTATAGCATAAGCATTAATATATTCCACAGAGAAAAATATACACTAATTACACATTTATAGATAAATAGAATGCCCCAATTTGCAAACATCAATGCGAATGCATATTTTTACGATGGGTTATTAAAATCTTAGAAACTTGGTTGATCTGGAAATGGAAGAGCAAAGAAAAGTGTAGGAGAGAAATGGATGCCAAGAATCAGTGAAGGATGTGGGAGTTATTTAAGATCGGATTTTTTATTGTGATTTGAAGGCAATTAGTGGGACTGCAACAGGAGGACCTAGGAAATCGATTTCAATGGGGACCATCCGCTCATGTGGAAATGTGGTGCCAGTACACTCCGCACAGAGACTCAGCCTTATGCAACAGAATATGAACTCAGCCGAAGGTGAGTTTCTGGCACAGCTCTAGTAATTTACTTTCTTCGAGAGAAGAATCATCTGCTTAAAAGTTGGATAGCAAATCTAATCCTTGTGTACTTGTGTAGAACAGAATATAATAATATCCCAATTATATATTAGGAATATATGCATGCTGAATATATGTGTATAGGTCACAGCAATTGTATTAAATGAACAGTTGGAGAATATAAGTATTGATTCTTAGATCGCCATTATTCGTCTCCACTACGCAAACCGAACGGGCAACCATTGCAATGTATGCTGCTCTAAAGCCCACCTTTTAATATATATTTACTACTTTACTTGAGAAAGCCGGTATTATTCTATAGTGTGCAGTGGTCCTCAGTCTGGATAGTTCATTGTCTGGCTCTCTCTCTCTCTTTCTCACTCCTGAATTTCTTTCTCAACTCTTCCCTTTTGTTTTTGTCGAGAGAGAGAGAGAGAGAGAGAAAGTCTAGCGATAAGAAAAATGTTTCATTGTGTCCTTACATTTCATCAGTTCTACTTCTCTGAAGTGGGACTTTCTCTTTGTGCTCATTGTGATGTGCTCTAATATCAGGAAGAAATACGAACCCCATTTATTACATTCTGTGCATATCATGAAAACAAATTAAAGCTAGTGTAATTATCTTCATTGTTCAACTCTGATAACTTCGAAAAATGCCAAGACATTTTTGTGACTACAATTATTTTTTGTATGGATACAATGATTAGATTCGGGAACGCACATAACCGCAATGGAGCCTCCTCACGTGGTGGAGTCGAGTCGTCATGTTGACACTGGTGACTGGACTGGGCCTCACAATGAGCCGAAAAAAGACTATGATGAAAAAGTTTCTGGAGAAGGTAGAAATCCGGAGGAACATAAAAGGTTCGTTTCGTCTACATTCATAAAATATTATCTATCTACAGAATATCCGTGTGGGAGTAAAAATAATTGATGTAAGGAAGTTGCAAAAACGCGAGTAAAATTAATGTAGCATTATTATTAATAGGAGCAATATTTATTAGTAGAGGAAAAGAACGTCGTCGTATTTTGTTGTTTATGTAGCCCACAGGAGTTTTCTGGAAGTGAATTTATTTTTATGTGCTATGTAGCGCGTTTTAAAATCCTTGTAATAATTTATTGTTTTCTAATATTGCAGGAAAGAATATAAGTCGGAGTATAAAAAGAGATTTCGGCCTTTTTCTCAATATGAATATGTGGATGGTAAATTTCTGAAGAAAAAAGGAGACCAAGAAATCGGAAGTCCGTGGTATAAGGAAGTAATTGAACTGCGAAAGAAGGCTGGAGAATATAAGGCAAGTTGTCTCGGACGGATTTTACTACTTTTCAGTGTTTGCGGCTCGAGGAGATTATCGAGCTGCTTAAATTTATAGATTTGCTTTTGTGCATTGATTTACCGGGGAGTTTAGAGTTCTTGATGTTCTTATTACTCGTATGTATAAATATAATGAAGCTCAGGACAAACAAGGCTTGCTCTGCAGTGCACTGGCATCGCAGGTCATGTCAGGTCCTTGCGGTGCTTTGTCGTTAGTCGTGCCACACTTTTGTTTCTTGTTAGTCGGAGTTTGGCCGGTGGCAGCGGGGACGAATATGCTTGCCACTTTGTATATAAGTATAAATATATGTAGACATAGCAATGCAATGTATTTGTGTGGAGTAGATGAGATCTGTAATGATGATTTCTTGTTGCAGTATCGTGGGTGGGGAACGGAGCTCGTACCTCAACATATAGCACAGGTATATAACCAACAGTTATGGGATCAGGTATCAAGGCGGAGTTCTCTGGCTGCTTTGGCTCTCATCACTTCAACGCCAAAGTACGCTGTTCCACACTAATCAATAAAATAATCCAACCTTTCGCATTTATGTGGCCATCTGAACGTAATGTATATGTGAGGTGTGGCACGGCACAAATAGAAACCTCTCAACAAGCCTTCTTCTTACTTAGCCAAAACCCACCCCCTCCCACCCACCAATCTATGTCTATGTCCCGTGCCGTCCCTACTTTTTTCAGAGACATTTTCATTACGTAAATTTGTGGCTCAGAAATTAGCATGCCGAGATGTGAAAGACTAATGGCTCCTTGTAATTGTTGAGCAGATCCATTTCCAAAGAGGAGAAAGACAAAGAGAACGCGAAGAAAACGTTTTCTGGGAAATCAGCAACTCCTCGGCCGCACACGGCGACGCCGAAACATCCAATTGCCGATTTGGAAAAGTCAAAGGTAATATGAAAAAAGTGTTGAGAAGGTTTTGGTTTTTACCCTTGGGAGTCCGGAAGAAGCAAATGGGTTCTTGAATCTTGACACTAACTACTGCTTTCCTTATGAATAGAGTAAGGATTCAGAAACCGTCCAGCCCTCTAAAAAGAAGCTGTTGGAAGGGAATAGGACGCCAAATAAATCAGCCACGAAAGCAAAAGGTTGGGACATAAACTGCTTAACTATTTGCTGTTGGGTGTCTACTTTTCTTGTACTACTAACACCTCTTTCTTCATCCTTCCCTATACTTACTACAATTATCTCTGTATTCTATCATTTCGGCTCGGCGGATCCTTTCCTAACACACTGAAAGTGTAATATCTAACCCTATACATATACTTTCCATCAATCTATACTCATACTCTGACTGACTCTATTCTATACATTGCTATACAGGCCTCACTCAATATCTACTAGCTATTATACTATTAAAACTATTATATTATTATACAGAGACAGTAGTAGTAATGATCTGTCGAGCGGGTCGGGTGGCTGTAGCAATAAGCCAATGCAATGCCCACTCATAGCCATAGCGACACTTTCATCTTATGAGTATACAGTATGGCCGAAATAGACTTTTGTGGTCATGCTCTCCGTTCTACTGCTTCCTGAGACTTCCCTTTACTTACCGCCGGCTGATTCATTGTCCAGGAAAAGGTAGGAGGAGCGTTTTGGTAGGACAGAGAGGAAAACAAACGAGTGGGTTCGATAGCCCTATCTATTTATTATATCTATTTATTAGTGGAGGAGCAGATAGTGCAGATAGATAGCTAGACTGCCTACTTGTGCTTCTTCTGTGCACGGGAATTGTATTTACCTCCAGAGCCATGAGAGACAAACAAAATTTTTATAGGGACGTAACGTTTATAAGTTGATACTTTTATTTCCTCTGATATTATTCTTCTCCTCCTATCTTCTGACGATTACTTACGCTTATGTTTTTGATTGTAAAGAGCTCTTGAGCTGAGGAGTGTCGTAAAATATTCGAGTCCGACGTGGGGGTGTTTAGTAGAGCTTATTTCAGAGTAGTTCCTAGCATTTTGATTACTTTGTCTCTGATTATGACATGTTGTAGCATTGTGGGCTGTTTGTTCTGAAATGTAGAGACCAGCGATAGACCTCGGCCTCCGTTCTCTACTAGACCTACTTCTACCCTTGAAACTAAAACTAGAAACTTTATTCGTGAAGGTAAACAATTATCTATAAAACGCTTTCACTCTATCCCTACACTTTCTCCACCTCACCTGTGCTCTCTTCTGCTCGTCTTAAATCAAGAATTATTGTTCTGTTCCCATTCATGTAGCTAAATGCTTATTACTTTATGTTCTCTCTCCCTCACTCCACTTTCTCACTCCTCCATTCTCACATCTCTTTTCTTTCGCTCACTTCTTTAGGACTCTCTTTTTCTTGCTACGAATGCTAACTTTCATCCTCCCTCTTTGTCGTAGTACCTATGTATCTATTTACATAATAACAGGCAGGACTTGCCTTCTCAGCACTCTGTTACACACTAACCTTCACAGCACATCACTCTAAATATTATAATTTCGAATAATTTAAACTTATCACATTCACCTCACCCATCATTACTACTAACCGCACCTCAAAAGACCAAACTAGACTCATTCTCTCTTTTATGCCTTTATCTATGAGAGTAATAATATGCAAACAATATGCATATTAAGTATAATCTGCCATTATGTACTAAGCCAGTGTTATCAAATATTCAGACACACTTATTTTCACTAACAGTAGCTACCACAATCTTTAACACAAGTGCAAATATATACGACAGGTATAGTTATATACATTTTATCTTTCATCGCTAGCGTTACTAGCGTAGCTACCCTATAAATGCTGTAGCAGACACTATTTTAAATTACAAAAAGCGGAGAAATCCTATACCTGCTGTTAATTATGCTAGAAATTTCTATTTATTTGCTCTTTTGTTAACGACTACAGAATAATAGTCAAGAAATTAGCAGGCAATTTATTCCTTACGACCAATTCTCAGGATTTCTTTCATGATGAACTGCATACATTTAAATTAAGGCATTATACAAGGCTTTTATATGCAAATTTTATGGCCTTGTATCTTTCACCGCAATTCATCAAAAGGAATTTCATCGCCATTCTTTGCTCTATAAAGGATTACAACATTCTTCGAATTGCGAGGAAATAAATGTATGACTGCCAGACAGATACTTTTGGACAAATCAATAAGTCCGATCAGTAGGACGATATCTAAGGGTTAACAGCGTTTACAGACGTTTGAGGTAGAAGGTGTTGAGAAGTAAAAAACCGGTTCCACGACTACACATTTCGTTAAATAGCCCTATTTAGCTAGACAAGGAGTACCTATTAAGTACATATACTTCATAATAGCCCTAAATGAAGTCATTCGCAAGGCTAAAGGTAGGTATTGGTTTTTACGACGAACTAGGTCTATGTACGATACTGTACGTAGAGCTCCGACTCCGTTTCCTCATGCTTTGTGGGCTAATGGCGGCTGTAGTTCCATAACACCTAGAGTGTTGAAACTATTAGTAGTACTCGTCAGTCGTACCTACCTAGTGCTGAAACAAAACCGAAACGATATTAAAGAAATAGGCCGCAAATGGTAGCTATAGATTTAAATGATTCTTCCGAATTAACATGGAGAGTAAACGTATGTGTATTATCACGCTTTTATGACGAAATCCGTTTGTGAATTATTGAAATGTTAGTAAAGTAATAAACCTCGTTTTAATGTTTAACGCTCCGAAATATTTTCAAGTGAGTGGTAGCTAGCATTTTAATTATTGGCGTGTGTATTTGAGGATACCTACGTAAAGAGGTCAGGCATTGAAACTTGTAGAAAATAGTGTTAAGTTAATCCCAATGGATGGATGATTATTTGGGCAATGGAGCAAAGTAGACTAATCAATCACTAATCATAGTTTATAAATACTGAATAGTATGAAACCCGTAGCAGTATAGTTAGGTACACACACACACACCCATTAATGGAGCAACAGAAAGTCTTCGTGCCTACACTTACCATATTTTACGTTAAATGCGTTTCGTTATGGGCAAAACGACATGAAACAGACATAACAAGTAACATGTGTATTGTTTACAGGATCACATGAACAGGGCTTTTGACATTTAACTAAGCATAAACATTACATGCATAGGTGTACTTTAATTCCATCTCACTAGTAGTGCGCCGAAAACATCCTTTTTATGTTTTATCCATAACAAATCGCATTGCCAATCGTGAATATAATAATTATGGGAATACAAACTGTGCACGTCATTTGCTAAAGTACATGTAATGTAGCCACGACTAAAGTATTAATCCATCCATACAAATGTTGTGAATATAGCTTAGATATTATATTATGATTTGATTTTTATTGTATTCTATACTATTATGCTGCTCTATAGCCCATTCACGCACTTTAGTACATATTATTATAATAGGTATCCATGAAGCGATGAAATACTTGTCCAATGACGATTCCTACAAAAGTTATTTGTGATAGTTTTCATTTGCGGAAATATTTTAATGTAGTGAGACGGCCCATAGTTTGCCTAAAAAATTCCCATTAAAGTCTCAGTTGCAAATGTTTAGTTTCACGGTCTACTGACGGCAATTATAGGCAATTATTTTTTTCTCAGTTTTTCTGTAAATTCTAAATTCGTTTACAGGATATCTCTTATTTTCCTTTAAAACCATAAAATCCTCATACACAACAGTATCAAGCCAATTTATCATGTTCATAGAGGATTACGATTCTTTGACAATGGGTTCAGGTGAGATTAGTTGGCAACTGGAACCTGCTAGTAGGTTATGACGATTGTGATTGTGATTTGGCTTAGCTTAGAATATAAAATGAAATTCAAAGCTTCAATTTCAGCAGATTATTTAGTCAATAGCAAAATAAGTAAGATTGGAAGCTGTGAAATAGGAGCCATAAATCCAGACGAAGCGGTTAACGACCTGGCTAGTGTCAACATCAATCTAATTTTCTCTCCTTATTCTCCACAATAGAACGCTCTGCAAAAGCCTTGGATTAGTAAGCATGCAAACTATTAAGGGACTTAGAACAGAATTTGAGAGGAAACAATGTAAAGGGATTAAATTCTTAAAAGTTTTCTTGCAATGCGAAAAATCTAAGCAGACAATTACATGGCAGTGAGGCTTTGAGTACAAATAGTATGTACATGGATAGATACCTAAATGAGTAATGTTTTGTGCAGAGAGGACAAGGAATTTCATACGTGCACATGCCATACATGGACATAGTGGGGAAGAGTGGTAAACACAATTACGTTCAGAATGACTGATCGTGTACATGTCAGACAAAATAAAAGGTTGAAACACATGCTGTTATGTTTGTGTGTGTAGTGCCTGCATTAATGTCGACAGAAAAGTCACACGACACGCAATGGAAGCAAAAAGTTGTTTAGAGTAGGCACCTTATGATTAGTGGGCAGGTAGGCAGTTGCGTTTTATTATTTGGCATACGATGTACACTGTTTTGTTATGGTTTGTTGGAAAAGGTAGTAAATAGTTAGGTATGGGAATAACGGTGAAAGCTTTATGCCAGCCAGTAGGAAAATATTATTAGTCATGTAGTCGTGTCCAGAGTGAGTCTAGTCAGGCGGGATAAATAATCCTCGGTAGTCTGTGAATAGAGAGGAGGAAACATTTGATGGGGAAATAACCTGCGTAGCCTCGTACATAAAATTATATGTATTTTAATATTATTAATACTAAAAAGGTTGGACCCCGTACTTTCTCCGCAAATAATATGAAATAGAGAGGGACTAGGGATATTGACACACTGGCAGAATTGTTATTTTTTGAGGATAAGTATGTCGAGGAAGTGAGTGTGTGTTGAATGTGTCTCGTCCCCCCGTCGTTTTTGCTAGTACGTATCTACCTATTAAATGTATTTCTTTTAGACAGTATGTCTAGTAGCTAGACTAGAGTTAGTGTAACTAGTACACAACACATTATACTAGATACATAGAGCACTACTATAATGTGTTTATTGTGGTAGTAATATTGTATGTATTTGTATTCCTGTAAAAGTAGGATTTGGAATTTGGAAAGTAGAGAATGATCGTCTTGTCTTGTGTATGTATTTCCGTGAGATTGAGTATGGAGAAGAGGAAAGTTTGATGACAGTGTAACTTTTATGGTGTTGGCAGCTCGATCACAATCTGCTGGTCCTGGTGGTCGCTCTCCACGAAAAACGATGAGACAGCAAAGTTCCGCATCTTCAGTAAGTGACAAAGACAGTATCGGTGGAGGTTGGAAGGTTCACTTGGAATCTGCACACATGGACTCTCCTCCGAAACCACAACCGAGACATCCTCGTCCAAGTAAGCTCCTTCATAATTCATTTTACCGACCATTTTTCAAATTACAATTATTATCTATCAAATGTTACACAACTTATTGGTTCGAAATGCTGTTCGCTTTTTAAAGTTCTACTACACGGCATTCTTAATAGAACGTTATTTTAAAGCTATACGTTGTGTTGAGGTCGTTGCAAAGTTTCTGCTCGATAAATCCTTTGCAAAAATATTGTAGAGGCTCTCATCAAGAATTCTTATCAACTCTCTGATGCACTGGCCATAAATTTAAAAGTGAAGTGCCCATTGTCTTTTACAAGTTTTTTCACACATGGAACACAGTTATTTTGATTGATATTGTAATTGGCCCAAGTGTGTTTCTGTTTTGTGTGTCTTCCAAAATTAAATTTCTGTTTATTTGGGAGATGAAATGAGGAGAACTGCAAGACAACCTCT
Organism: Tomocerus nigrus; assembly: GCA_019776505.1. Lineage (NCBI taxonomy): Eukaryota > Metazoa > Arthropoda > Collembola > Entomobryomorpha > Tomoceridae > Tomocerus > Tomocerus nigrus. The sequence continues at coordinate 36,296 of JABASI010000260.1, forward strand.
GACACAACGATAGAGGTAGTCACAGTTTGAATTTATCATTAAAAACTTACTATTACTAAAATCTCTTCTGCTCTTACTGCTCTCAAGCAATGTAATGGAAACCATTTTTCACAGTATTATGTTTATCTAGTTAAAATAATTACTATCATAGCCTGTAGAAGTGCAATAATCACATGAATTTCTAAATATTACACCATTCTCTATTTATTATACTTAATTTAGGTGTACAAATTTCGTCAGCTTATTTTTTGCGAAACTTCCAATATTTCTCTCCGACAAGTGAAATTCTTTACTGATAATTATATTTATAGATATGGATACTACGTATTGTCTTCCGTATTTTAAAGAAAAGTATTTTCAATTTATATCTATGACTGACATTAATATTGACTCGTAAATTATTTGTGTCACTCGTCTTCGCTACAGTACAATCAAATTCCGTCCAGCTTATAATGTAAACATTCTTGTATCGAATTAATCAAATGCTGTATTTATTGCCAACTTAAGAAGATGCATATTCCAAGGGTAAAATTATTTAATTTAAATATAAAAGTGAAACACCTAATTGATCAAAATCGATTAATTGATTTCCATGCTTTCTTCTATGCTGCTCCTTCGTTTGCTTCTTACTTCTGTATCTAAAAGAAAGTACTTTCTGGAAGGCATTCGCAAACACTCGTATTTTGCATTCCTCTCTCTGTTCTTATATTGATACAATTTACATTACAGCGACGGTAATGTAGTAAAATCAGTGCCATTGAATTACTGTTGCCAGTTAATATTTTTTGTCACTGCATGCTAACATGCATTTCGAAAAAAACCATTCATTCATTATTCGTGTGCTCCATTTTAATTTCTGAGTCAATCGATGTAATATGCTTGACCATAATTCTTCGGTGGACTACCTTTCACACTTATCCAATCACAATCTCCATTCATGATACGTACACGTTGTGAATGAACTAAGAACTATAATTCTGTAATCATTTTGCAGTCAGACTACCTTATGTGACATATTATCTGCATTAATTATGTACGTATTTGTGCGGTGTAAATAATATTTATTTTGAGCCAAGATATTGTTTCACATTGATAACATCATTTTCACAAGATTTACATAACAATGGCCACATGGAAAATAATGGGACAATAATTGCATCCTAATTTCCAAATCAAGAAAATTTATTCTTTCACAAAAGTCTTTATGCCCAAAAAAATGTATAGGTATGCGTTTACATGCAGACCATTTTCGGTGAAATACATCTCTTTAAATGGCAAATGTATAAATCTGTATTCTTACTTACTTCAAAAGATAGTATGAAAGTAAAAGTAGTACATCGAAGAATTGTGGCTTGAAGAATAAGAAGCTTAGCTCAGTTGTCAAAGATTAAATGCTCTGTGTACTACATTTTATAAATATTATACAATAAAGATAAATGATGTTATTTTAATTTTGGATGATTTTAATGTATGTATAGCAATTTACCGATTGTATGAAAGAAAAAAAAATTGCAAAGCAGAACAAAAAAGTTCAAATTTGTTTCAAAGTCCGTTAGCCAAGAGAAAGTATTTTTTGGCTTTAACTTCTATTTGAATTATATTAATTGTACCTTCCTCACCTGTCTATGAACTTTGTGTTAATTAACCTACTTAAACAGCTCAATGCACTCTGTAATTCATACAGATACATGCAGTAGACAAGGAAAAAAATTGTTAGTCGTAGAATATTTAATCGAGTGAGGAAATTTTTTAACTGTTTAAAGTTGTTCAACAGATGTTGATGAAATGGCCTCTGAGGTAGTAGCACTGCTTGGATATGAGAATCCAGACGGAAACCCATCGTATTTAAATAAAGGTTACGCCCGTAGATAAAAAATTGACGCTTTGCTACATCCGGCGGAGTATTTATATTGTAGTAGAATTGAATAGAATAGTGATGAGACTTTGTACACTTTTGTATTTACTATATGTAGGGGGTAGAATTTGTTTCCATTGTGACAATCGAGACAATACGTTGCATTCTAAAATAGATTCCAGTTTCTTCGGAATTCCATTGAACGTAGTGAAGAGACTTTTTGATTTTTTGTTATACTAGCTACTACTATTTATATAGTTTCCACTGATGTTGTTCACTAACATGTAAAATAACATAGAGACGTTGTGGAGTAGTTTCTAACATAAATAGGTTTACGTTACGGACTAGCTGAGACTGATTAGATGTTTGATTTAGAATATAACATTAGGTAAAGTAGGCAATAGAGAACTAATTACTACCAATATGAAATGTACTAACTAACCATAGTAAACATAATTATTACTTTAAAATGAATTACTAAGTAGTTAAATTTACCTACCTACACATAGCCATTACAATGAATAGAGATTTGGTTCGTAAATACTTATTACGTAGCAATGAATGTGACGAAGGAAGGATGTCGGTCTATCCCTATATAAAACACTTAAAACAACGAGATGACCGTCGACCGAGACTTCGTTGCATACAAATCCCTAGTCAGTCAGTACATGATATTTTGATGTTTTTAGTCTGAGTAGATGTTAGCTGTTTATGATGTGATTGTAAGTCTAGTGAATTGTACGAGCAAAGAAAAAAGATGATGGCCGTAAACAATTAACTAGCGTAATGACTAATACCTAATTAGTGTCTGACTCTCTGTTATAACTATATACGGATTATATTTGTAGTAATGAAAGTAATGATTTATAATACTTAGTGCGTATAAGATGGAACTCAATAGCACTAGAACCAATGTAGTTACAAGGGGGTAGGAGTACAAATCGTAGAACAGTACGAACGCTTTGCCAGAGAAGCAGTCCTACTAAATTAAGGTTATAATAGGAAGTTAACTAATTACCTAACTGTTATGTCGCTTATTGTTATGGACTCACACAGCCACTTTAGCTACTAGTCCTCGCCCTAAAGCTAGTAGTGGTAAGGGTGACCGGGATTCCAATTCCAAATTGGCCAAACAGCAACAGTTTGATAAAAGTGAGGATTCAAAGGAATATTTTGTAATGTTTATCTTGTGCTTCTCGGTGCTTTTTCTCGCCACTTTTTTGTTTTACTCACTAGGATCTTTTAGTTGGTATTCCCTTTCTGTGTGCATGTAGATTTATGTCGTTCGTATGTGTATCGCCTGTCTTATTAATAGATGAGATCTGTGTTTAAAAACCTGATGAGAAGTGTCTGTATATCTCGACGTATTAGTAGTAGTCCCTACTCTTGCCCATCTAACCAGCCATGAATTGCATTTTAGGCTCGGCTGACCCATCTTTGGGATATTATGAACCGGTAGTGAAATCGCCACCTGAGCCAACTCGAGTGAAATCCCCAGAGCAGGTACGTACATATTATCCTACTCTTATTTAATCTCCACTGATTAATTACTCTCTCATCATGAATTTATGAATTAATTAATATTTTGTTCTCTTCTGCTTTCCAGGTGATTCTGCGTTCTCCTGATCCAGTCAATTGGACAGTGCCACTTGACACAACCAAGAGCTTCACTGTCACTCAGAATATTCGAGAAGGTAAGCACATCTCTGCGAAAGAATCCTACAATGCGTTGTAAAGCAGTAAATTGAGTCTATTTCCCTCCTGTATAGCACCCCCAAGTCCAAGATTCAGAGCAGGTAAAATGCACGTTTTACTCCCTCATCAGTGAAATCACTTTTCCATTTCGTTTTCTATTTCTACCGGTGATTCCACTCTGATGAAGTCAAACTGTTATCGTCTATCGATATCCCTCTGTTCTCTTTAGTCACTGACTATTCAAAAACATTTAATATCTACTAAAATCATACACTTGTCAATACAATTTTATAAACTTGGCTCGTTCCATCTAATTCTCTGCATTAAGAGAAAATGAGCCATTTTCACTGTATTGTAGCCAAGAAACTTTATTGTCTTCACACAATGTTTACTGAGAGTGACAACAGAACATTGACATTATTATATTTAATTATGCATTAGCACGACAAATGACTCTGCCACAGAATAGCATTGAGAATGACAGTGAAATAGTTTGGAGAAAGTCCCCTTTCTCCTCAGTTGCAAGTGCAGAAACGATAGAGTGGAATTTCCCAGCTCATCAGTATGGGTGACTGACCGATATTGATGGCGTTTTAAAGATTTGTTTGTGGCATGCTCTATTGTTTGATCTTGATCGTATTTTTGTGAGTGTGGGCGTGTGAGACGAGACTGCAGCTTGATTTCTGTTTGCAGGTGAAAGACTGCACGGAGACGCACGTAACATTCATCACCCCACATCGACACAACATTCTTCTGCCGGGTCGACGATGGCATCATCACCGATATCTTCATTTTCCGCCCGCTCAGCCCCAGTCCCATTGTCTAGTTGCTCCGGCCAAGCTGTGTTTGCTCCCAAGTCTGCACTTATGCAAGCTTCTGGAGACAGCACTTTGCCTCATCACAGAGATCAATCTGTACGTAGTGCTGCTGATGTATGCGGTGCAGGTACACTCTTCCAGAATCAAACCAGCTTTGACTCACTTTCCTTATCCCAATTCGCCAATGATTTAGATGAGGAAGATGCCGTTTCATTCTAATCTGTAAATATGTTGTCTCCTCCCCCACCCTGTCTCTCTCTCTCAGTCTGTCTATCTTCTCTCTCTTTCTCTCTCTCTCTCTCGTTGAATTCAGTAGTCCTCTAGCTCTAAATGCCGTCTCTGAATTTGTCGACTGCTCATATCTAAATTAACTATTCTATCAATGGATCTATCTCTCTATCAGTCTCAAAATGAATGTTTCTGACAAGTCTATCAATCTGTCTGTCTGCATTTGTAGTGACTATATTTATATTATGATCTGGCTATCTCTGTCTCTCTGATGATCTCTCTATTTGTCTCTATCTAATCTCGGTCTCTATATCTCTGTATGTTCGTTCGTTGACTTGTTGTTGTTGTTGTCGTTGTTATTATTATTATGATTGAGGATGATAGGGATTGAGCTTTGCTGCTTGGCTGGCAATAACTCTTGGATCCGATTAGGAACATGTCCCCATAAAAACTTATTAAATAGCTCACTTCTGACTCAGAGGACTAACGGCCCTTACTATTAACTGATTATGATTACTTAGTGTACTTGTGGATTGATATGTAGCTATGTATAATTCTTAGTAGTATACTTAGGAGTGCAAAGGGAACGTGCATACAATGCTTGGGTGCTTTGGTCGTGAATAGGTGCTGGGACGGGTGCAGGTCAACTTGCTAATTTAGAAAGCAAGCTCACTACTAACTCCCACCCACCTCACCCAAGTGTAAATGGCTACGAAGAGAAAGAGAAAGTGAAGGAGAAAATGACGCCGGCCAAAAAAGCGCCGTCTTCAGCCACATCGTCGGCGCCCCGCCCCGCGACTGACTCATCAAAGCCGCCAAGTAAAGAGCCGCTGTCGAGCAAAAGTCACAGAGCGCCATCTAGTTCTGCTGACTCTTCTCATCAGAAGCCAATTGCTACACTAGCCTCTTCCTCGACTGAAAAGACTTCAACTAGCAAAGCTGTTCCAGGAACAACTCTTCGCTGCTTAGAAGATCCAACGTTTATGTTTGACCCTCCTAAGTCAACGACGACGACGACGACGACGACAGCGACGTCGGCGGCGGGGAGACCGTTTTCGTCGGGTGGTCCTTCGTCAGCGCCCTCTGCCGTCGTGCCGCCTCCTCCGCCAGCCTCGCACAGTGCCCTGCCCAAAGGTCACTCCTCAACGACAGGTCACCATCCGAAGAGTTCGATCCGAGTTTTGGAAGCGCCCATCACCACCGCCACGGTGCCCCGAGGGACGCGGAAGTCGGAAGAACTGTCCTTCATTCCTCCCGCTCCGGTGGCTGCTCCGAAGCGATCGATTGTTGGGATGTCTCATGTGTCGGAGACACCGCCGCAGTCGAAAGGATCCTCGTACCGCGTCCTGGAAGCTCCGGAAGATCCACAGCCCTTCGATCAAGGTCCCTCCGTGTCTGTCATCTCTCCCTCTTCGGGACGCTCACGGGCTTCCGACGTGCTCGAGAAAGCGAGAAATCGGTTCGACAAGTTCTGGGGCAAGAGCAAAGACGATGAAAAGTAGAAGCCATCAACTATCTCAATAATACAGTTACTACATAAATACTAACTAATTACATATACGTACCGAAGTCAACTTACTGTTACCGACGACTACACTGCGTAGTGCTTCCACTGTCTACTACTCATCTCTGTCTGTTATGTCCGAGGGCAGACGCTCTCACTCCGTGCATAACACGCGAATACTAACTGTAGCCAAATAAGGCAGCGTCACGCTTCGTATAAATAACTAAGATATACTTATATAATGTTCTTAGACGTCTTCATTCGCTCGTATGACATTTTAGAAATCACTCAAGACGAATGCCAAGCCAACTGACAACGAATTTTTCCAAAAATGGACTCGGAGTAGGCAATTTCATTTGTTATCTATCACTGATGAACTCTGACGACAAAGTGTCTGTGGCTCGAGATGCCGCGGGATTTTTGAGAGTTGTTGTTGTTTGTCTGCCCGGATCTGCTCTACTACATAATCTATGTCTACTAACTACAAGTAGCAACCTACTACTACTAAGTACTCCTACCTACCTACTGCTCCTCTACAATTACTGACTAGTGACTACTACTACTACCTACTACTTACTAGACTACTACTACTAACTACTACTAGAACGTAGCTACACTCTTACCTATTTGATACGGAGCGAGAGAGCTAGGGATATTCGTCCGACCCGCCGACTCAACTGAGGAGGACTCACTTTTGGAGGACGGACGTGGCGAGCGACGAGGACTCCGTTTCCGTCGTCCATTTTCTGTCTGATCTGTTGTCGTCCTTCGCCGAGGCTCAATCCAAATTCGTTGACGCTAATTCTTCTAATGACGATGAGCTGTAGAATTGTTTTTGTCGTGGAGAAAGAGACTTGAACACGTGTGCAGGAACACAACCATTGAACTATTTACAGAATTATTTAAACAAAAACAGAATCGTTCGTTGATGTTAACTGATACTTCTGGCATTCTTACAACTACCATACTAAACTACCAATCAAATCCACACCACGTGATGCTACTTATTCCGAGGAAAATTGCATTCTCTCATCAATCTCGTCACCAACCAATCAAATGCAATGCAATGCACTGATTTATTCTATTCATTCCCCACATAGATACGAAATACACTAGACTAGGCTACAGACTTAAATTTAATTAAAGTAATAATGATAATAATGAATGATGATACGTATACTTACATAATAAATTACATTACATTGCATACATATACTACGCTGACTAAAACTAGGATAAACTAAACTGCTATTAAATATAAATGATGATTGTAAAGCTGGACTAACTAAGCGTACGTACCTACTAAAAGTAATAATATTAAATACTACTCTACGTCGTACCGTAATTAAAGATAACGTAAATAATAAATAAGTAAGTAATCGTAAGCGTAAAAGTAACCAGTTGCTGCAAGTATTATGATGACTACAGAAGTTTATTATGAATTTTTACTATGTTAAACGATACGGAAGTCAGGGATGGCATTTCTCTTGACGTAGTAGCATGGGATTGAGTGAGAAAGGGTTTCGGGAATTTGCGATTGATACCTAAACAGAAGATTGTGATACTAATGTTGCGAGTTATGTATGTACGTATACCATACTTATGTATCTATCTACAGTTACAGTACAGTATGAGCGTAGGTGACTCCTACCATTCAAAAAATACTGGGTTAAATATTAAGAGGGACTTGATTCCGATACTGCTGACGAATGCAATTCTCTTATCGGTTCTCTGTAATAATTACTCACCTAATGATAATAACAATCAACATAATTATTCTATCGGGTAATAATATCTACTATTATTACATAGTCTATGTACTTGCGAATCCGCAATTCGTATACTTATCGGTTTGAGATTAATGTCTTGTTGATAGCAAGCTGCTTACTTACACATGTTCGTCTCATCTGCTAACAGCCATCTCACCGAATCATAACTGCATAATGAATGACTAACTGCCGTACGTAAACGTAACCTAATTGTATGTACATACCTAAGTATATTACGGTTTCAACTGAAAATCTATCGTTTCGCTAATCATGTATAACTTCCCCAACTTTAAATGCAGTTTTAATGACAGACGGAACTAATGCTAATAATCTACTTCACAGCTTCCCATCAACTCATTTCAATGCGTCGTCGTGTAATCTAACTAATAAATGAATCTGATGTACCCAAAATGAACTGAGTCACATTACTGTATACATTGCCTGATATTATCGGATCAATAAAAATTTCACAATCGTACATTATAAGTTTCTCCCGTCGCCTGCTCACATTTGTAATGCCTCGCCTCCGACTACTTTTAATACTCTCTAGTATTAGCCACACCTACTGCTCTGCTCATACGTCATACGTCTACTGATTTCTACTGATAATCTGCATGCTGTCATAACCAACTATGAAAAACAATTAGCATAAAATGGAACTCGCTTTACAAGACTCGACATAGAACTGCCTTCTTCTTCCAATAAAAATAGAAAACGGCCTATTTTTGTACTAAAACAATTATTATCGCTGTACCAGCATATTATTACTAAATTACATTTCAGCACCAACAGGGATGTCATAACCATAACTCGGAAAACATGTTCTAGTTGCTCTGATGAATTAGCCTGCCTTAATGGGTATCTACAATGCATTACAATGATGTACCATATGCGTGCTTATATAAAGTTTTATCTATTTCGGTACTTATATTGACATTAAATAATATATCCATACAAAAGCTATTTAAAAGTTCTAGCTTGATAGGTTATATTGGTACAATGTTATTGTTGACATAGGTGTGCACATATGAAATGGGTGCAGATTAATTTACATCTAATTTCTGAACTCTCTAACTTATAAATAAAGTTTAAGGTCACCTTCCTTTATTATTCTTGGAACCTATATTGTACTTGAGATAACGGTCTTACGAATAATTTTTACTAGAATATTATTTTTGCATGAACATCATATTCCTTTTTATACAATTTCATCGCTAATTAATAAAGTTTGCTATCAGTCACCGCCTGATAACACGTCTACAGTTTTTTATTAGCTACTCATCTTAGTACTCTTATGCAAAATGCGGTGAATAAAAAACTTCTGAAAATGTCAACACATTAAGGAGTAAGGAGTGCTTGGCATGGGCATTGTGAGAGTACTCAAACCAATGTACTAGCAGAATCCTTC
>JABASI010000261.1:0-45500 GCA_019776505.1 Tomocerus nigrus
AAATGAAGGAGTAGAAATGAAGGCAGCAAGCCAGTTGATGCGGAAATTATGAAAATTTGATAGGAATTACTTTGTTAATAATATGTGAACTTTTTAATATGTGTAGTTAGCTGGTCGTCATACTTTCACTGCTTTCTTCAACGACAATAGAGAAAGCATTCGGCTATTTAAAATATTATCTATGCAGTGAATAACACTATGTACCTTTGTAAGAAAAGTAAGCGTACAATTATAGGCAAGACTGTACTGTTAGAAAGGGTTAACATTTATTGTTTAGCACTTAAAAATATTATGCAAAAAGTAACATTGGTTAACTTAAGCTCACATACATTACATTCATACATTAACGTAGAATTCATTGCATGTAGTTTCCATTCTTTTCATTTACGACAAAAACTAGATCAATCGGTAATACTGGCCAAAACCGGTAGTTGAGCATTCAGTTCTTTTAGTTTTAGTCATAGGTAGACAACTATAGTAGATTAACATTTTCAATGAGTAAAGTTAGTAGTAATATAATGTATGCATCGGTTATATACGAAAATGAAAATCCAGGTATGCGCTGTTAATACAAATTCAGATCAATGCGTAGTTAACAGAGTTAACATGAACAAAAAAATACAAGTAAGCTTTAGTAGGCGAGTGCGACAGCATAAAATGAAAATAAGCCTATCTTGGAAAGTAAAAGTTTATACCAGAGAGCTGGCGATTTTTTGCACAGAACGCGTCGACGATGGCCAGAACGGCGAAGTCATCTTCATTACTGACAGGACTCGGGTAATTAATAACGATTGGAGATCCAGAGGAGCCGTTTTGTAAGGAAGAAACCGAGATCAAACTAGATGCTTTACTTTTAGAATTGCTGCTAGGGCTAAAGTGACTATTGGTTTGATTTTGATCGTGTGAATGTGAGGTGGAAGAGATTCCTGCAGATGAACTACTATTGCCAGTGTGTGACTTCTGAGCCAGAGTGGCTGCCTGGAGGTACTCAGCCAAAAACGGGTTAAAAGGTGGTGCCGGTCTCAGTCTGGCTATATTCCACGCTTGCACAGGCGGGGTTAGATGACCAAAAGACTAACGAGTACCAAAAAATAACCAAAAATCAAAATTAATAAGTGCATAAATAAAAAAATTTGCCATACCTCCACACTGATGTGAGAAAGTAACATGTTTGTCTAAGAAACTACTTTATAAATCTACACCAAAATTACCAAATGAAGAAATTAGCATTCAATTTGTATCAGTTTCTCTATTTTATAAGAAATTCAAAGCTAAAGTTCAGATGCCTAAAAGAAACTATCATAGGATGGAAAATGGAAAGTAACGGTAACATCTAAAAACAGCAACGATAGTGAAGTGAGTCGATCAATGAAGTGGAAAACGGACACATCAGCAACAGTAAGCAAATAGAAAATGCATGAAAAGAAAGCACACGAAACTTATAATAGAAATGGATTGACATAAATATTTGCTTTATTCATCGTTGCTTAGGGATAATTTTAAAGATAATAAATAATGTTAAGTGCGCTTATGTGGTTAAATGGTTAGTGCTATACGTCCAGTTGACGGGCATTCTTGTAGATTCATACAAATATGTAATAACAGTGCGGATTCTAAAATAGGTGCAACTGTTTTTACACAAAAGTGACTTGGTAGAGATTAGAGATATAATATAGTTAATATTATATATTTAATATATAGATAAAATCTCCCTAAGTTAGTTTTGAATAATATTATTCCGTGACATACTGTTTTATGGTGGCGAGGTATCATTAGTTCTTATATTTCGAGTCTTAAGGTTGGGGTAACTTTGTCCAGTTGCCTGTGCTTCCCCCACTACTACACCAGATACCAAAGAATTCGATCTGTAATCGATTGTCATCGACAGAATTTTGAAAATGTTAGAGCCTTTCTGACCCTCCTGTCCTGGACACTATATCTGCTAATGCCAATCTCCCATTTTCATCCATTATGTGCAGATGGAGTTTTTTGATATCTGGTGGAGTGGGAAAACACAGGTAACTGGAACAAGTCACCACAACCTCAAATATATTATATATTATATATCATTCCTGTAAAATACGTGTAGGAAACAAATTTTCAACTCTTAAAAATATGTAAAGTTGTTGCAAAGGTCTTTTGTATCTATATCGTGTAATTGATGCCAACATCGTATATTATATCAATAAATGGGCCAAAGATTCAAGAAATTCAGAGTGATGTTATGGAATTTACAACTGTGGATATAATTATATCTATTAACATCGTTGATGTACGGTGCATTGTCTATTTCTTAAAAAAAAACCTGAACATTTTAAATGTAGCCCACTCTACTAATGTTTACGTAGAGGGATGTAAAGATTTTGAAAGAAAATTTTTGGCTAATTCGAGTCGTTCGATTTCTGTTTCTATGTTTCGGTCTTTTCATGTCTCATAAAAAGTCATATCAGTTGTAATAATTGTAAATGTTAGGTTTTTGACACTTGAATATATTCCATGAACTGCATAGTTGAACATTTGTATTGTATCTGTAGTTATTTTGGCCTAGAGATCTAAGAAAGACAATAATTTACTAACTTTCCAGTTTATTGGTTCGATGTAGATACTATGGCTATGTAAAATATTAGCTCTACGGGGTTGATTCAAATTTGAGTAACCAGTGTGCATATAAATTAGATCTATAGAAAGTAGTGGTGTTAGAAATATCAAAAGGTTCTCCTACATTCGTCGCATTGGATGTTCCAGGCTCGTTTTCAGAACTATTATTACTTATCTCAAAAGAGATTTCCTCATAAAAGTTCGTCTGAGTTGTTCTACTCGAACTGGAGAATTCTCCGAGCCCTGAATCAAAACTAGCAACGGAATTATCCCTGTAATTGAAATTCTGATTTTCATCAGGAAGGTTTGGATCCTCACCTCCGAAGTCAAAGGCATTCTGCCTAACTAGACGACCCCGTACAAAACCTTCCTGATGCACCCCGTTTCCCGACAGAGGAGTAACACCTACTACAATTTCATTATTACAATAATTATTTTCTTGAAACGTAATCTTTATCACAGGTAATGACTGCGTGCGATTAAGAAAACTAGAAAAAGTCCCTTTCATATTCCAATAAAGCTTGCTATCACCAAAAGTTATCGATCTGGAACGTTCCGATTCTAAACCGCTGTCGATATCCACAGTTTTCCTTTTCAATGGTTCCTCCCTTGAAGGAGTCGTTAGAAACTTTGAAGGGCTCTTGAGTTTTTCTACACACAAGTTAGACATTCCCCATCTCCATTTACGGAAATTATCTGCAGCTGGAGACAATGGGGACAAATTGTCGAATTGTCCGTCATTGTCATTGGGGGAGCCTTTACTGGATTTACTACTACAATCTGAGTCACAGGACACTTCTAACGTAGGACTTAATCCGATGCATGGATTTATAGTAAGAAACTTGCGTCTTTTGGGTTTGTCCAAAGCGGGAGGGCCACCTCCTGAAGACGAACTGTCTTTTTGCTGTCGTTTCTTACTTTCTAAAATGTATGGATCAATTCCTAGCAGTTCTATAACTTCAACACTTTTACTCTGAATCTTCCCTGCTTTATATAACTTTCTGAAATACTCTACTAATTCTATATAAGGCGGAGTTTTAGACGGGAGGTAGTCATTTTCATTGTTTCCACTAGAATAAATCGAATCACTTCGAGAGGTCTGTGTGAATTTCTCTGGACGGGAGAGTTGGGCATTATAGGTGGTCTTCTGCAAGAAGAAAGTCTGTACCTGCTGAGGTGAGGAGCCAAATGATGGAAAACGATTGGATTTCAGAATTTTGTTAAGATGTTGCAGCCAGGTATCTTTTGATTGCTTAGATGAACAGCTTACAAGAATCTGGTCAATCATGGGACCTGTGTAACAAACAATAAGTATAATATTTGTTTGGGTATAGTTTTGATAACTGAAAAAAATAAAACGAATCCAAGGAAAATAACTTTTACCAGCAATTTCAAAAGCATTCGTCAATGCATCTTTGTCCACCAACGGTGTCAATGTTATACCGCTGACGGGGATTTTTCCTTCATATACCAGAGAGTTGTTTTCGGGGTTATAACTGAGAATCAAAAGCGTGTTCGGGAATAATACAAAATATCTAGGTTGTCTGTCGTATCCTACAAAAATATTTTAGAAACTTTGTAGCACACATAATAAATCTCATTTGTAAATGATTTTTAATTTTCAAAATAGCAAGTACCTACCTAAATAAACCATATTCATGTAGAGAATCTCGCCAAGCTGCGCTACATCCGATCCTTCCCAATCCTTAATTGCTCCACTTAAGACTTCCAATTCCATTTCTTTCTGCTTCCTTAAGGCACAACAAGATTTCTGAAAAATAGAAGTTGAAATTTCCTTATAATTGTCTGGAATAGTCAATTCAACTATTTATATAGGAAAACAAATTAGGATTTACATCAATTTCTTTATAATATTCGATAGAACGCTGCAAATCCCCTCTGTCCTTATGAAATTCTTCGACGTGTCTTTCCAATTCTTGAAGCATTGCTGGATACTTCTCAAGCCGCCGAAATGGTTGACTAAGAGCTACTATAAGAACAAGCACTCCGGGACTGCGACCACCCTTTCCTTCTATAAAGGTGGCCAGTGCTTCTTTGTGCTTTTCAACAACTTGAACTGCCTTCGGGTGGTTTCCGCAATAAATCTTGTGAAACGATTCCATACGTGGAGCATTTTCTAAAAATATTTTCCCCACACGTTGTTCCTTAGGAGGTTTTGCCTGTTCTGATTTAAGGGAACTCAGAAGGCTTGTTGTATGACATTGAATTACATCTGGTAGATTTCCTATGAGAATTTTGTACTCTGTAGACGTCAGCCTGCAAAGACAATATTATGACAATGTTTCAAGATAGTGCATAAGCTAAACCAATAAAAAGTTATTGTCCTTATTCAAGCCAATCCAATTCAATTGGTCAACCGGTTTAGGTATGCAAATGAATTTTGACCATATCAATTTGAATTCACTTGAAAAGCGTGAAATAAATTTCATTATTACAAATCTGCTTTTCCCAAAGGCTGAAGAAAATTGTCAAACATTCCTTGTAAATCTGCCAAATATGCGGTTTCTGATTCTATCAAGTCTGCTAGAACAATTCTTCGATATTCGGCCTGTTGTGCAGTCAAAGCCGTATCCACCACAAGAACGGAAGGCTTCTTTCCATTCGCAGCATCTGCTCCAGGAACAGTTGATGGGATGTAGTCCTCAACATAATTTGATGGAAACCAGCCAGTTTTTCCCGACAGAGTTCCTTCCCACCAACCTCCTTCTTCTTTCTGTGTCACAGTTATTACATCACCTTTGTCCAGCTTGAGCTTTTAAAGGAAAGAAAATGTTACAGATGCTTTCTTTATACAGACGCAATGTCGTTTTGTTCTATTATTTTTTTAGATAATAGATTTTCAAATGAATATTTTATTATTTAACTTTTTACGTTAACACCGATATAAATTATACTTTCACCGGAATGGTGAAAGTCGAGGGTGTCTTGTGGGTTACGTACGAGTAAACATGATAATGATTTGATAATAATAAATGTAAATGTACATATCCTGGCCTAATGTACATAGCATAAGCACACAATCATATTATACATTCTCACCTCATCATTATTAGCGGGCGAGTAGGCGTGTATAACTTTCACCAAAATTGGCTTTTCCCCAGTTTGTTTGTTGGACATTCTGATATTTCTGATGTGTATATGTAAATTTTTA
This sequence comes from Tomocerus nigrus, assembly GCA_019776505.1. Lineage (NCBI taxonomy): Eukaryota > Metazoa > Arthropoda > Collembola > Entomobryomorpha > Tomoceridae > Tomocerus > Tomocerus nigrus. Next base: position 5,771 of record JABASI010000261.1, read on the forward strand.
TGTCGGCATAGGCTATTTGACTTTGGCACAAGGTTGACAGTTTGAGTTTCGATCTTTTGTGATTAATTTTGTTTGAGAAGTCTTGATTGTTTCCAGTGACCTGACATATGCACCATATACAAATGGCCTTCAAACTGAAGCACTTTCAAACTCAACTCAGCTAATAGAACAGAACAATAAAACGAAACTTCCAATGGGTCATAGTCTGATATTGGTACATAAGAGATACAAAGACAATCATCTTGAGCTAACTTCGATATTTTTGTCGGTAAAGTTTGTGTTTCTCAAGATCTATAGGACATTATGTCTTTAAGTCTATAAAGTGCGTAAGGTGTGTGGTGTGTTATATAATACTGTTAAAGTAGTGAGTCATAATATAATACTTACAGATTCAGTCATACCTAAATATATATTTAAAATTGATTTAAGCCTTTGCTTTTTGTGCGTATGGTATCTTCAATGAAATTATGTAAGACTTTTTGTCATTTGTAGGTAGGTACTTACTAGGTACTCCAACATCCAAGTAAAGGCATGTATGTATATGTGCCAAATCAAAGTTGACTGCTAAAAGTAGTGTATGTGGGTGGGACAGTGGGATTGTGTAGTGTGTGATGCCTGTCTGCTACTTTCTACAATGACAACTCATTAATAATATTATGACTATAAGGAGAAAGGGTTGGACAAGGTTAACTGTTCTTTATAAATGTTGTTTCTTGTGTGTATGTAAGCCGTAATTCCGGAATTTAGAGAAGTATACATGTAAATGAAGACACGGAAAGTAGATAATTTGATTTGTGATTAAATTATGATATCATTTTGCGCTGAAAATGTTAAAAAGTACTATCTATACACTACACATAAAGCTTCTCACTTAAAAGTTGCTTTAGCTGTGTAGGAATGTAACAGCTTCTTAGAATAGAATAAGAGAGAGACTGAGAGACTGTAAAATTCCGTATGCAACAACCTAAAGATAGAAAGTAGGGCGTATTCAAAGACGTCCGCGAGAAATAAAGGAGGTTTGGTTACCGATGGGTCTTCTATTTGTTGCGCATCTGATGACACAAACATTGAATTTGAATGGAATGACCGAAAAGTACGAGATATTTTTACAAGCTACCGCATAATCCACAATATAAGTGCTTTCATTTTTGGAATAGACAGGAAACAGCGTTTTTGACTTTATCCAGTGGACACAATAATGGCCAATATTACACTAAATTCCTACCTGCACCAGGTAATGTCTATAATTTTAAATTTATTCTGACTTGCTGAAATTATTATGCTGTATTTTATCAAGTACAGACACTGCATATTTTATGAGAATTTGTAGCCTTTTTGTTCATGTTTGGTTGTTAAAATAAGAGTAAAGTTAAAATAGTAGTAATCTTTTATGTGTTTATATAAGTACTGAACTGACTAAACTGTGTCTATCATTCATAGGTGTACACTGCTTGGGATAACAGTAATGGAGAAAGAGTTGCAGTAAGTTCCTATTATGACATTTTCAATATTTCTTGCGTACTTTCGACTTTAGGATACGTACCCGATTCTACAACCTTTACCCCTTAAACAGATAAAATATATAACGTTAATTTGATATATATAAATAGCAACCAGGAAATTTCATATATACGCTTAATGTTTATATAGGAGTTGCTTTCGCTGAATGATCCACATGTTCTCAGTTCAAGACTCCTAAGTGGCGATTATCAGAACATTATCCAAGATACTCTTCTTTCTCCTATTGCCGAAATGGTTACTTTTCACCTTAAGTAAGAGTCGTAAATAATTTTGCTACTTCCATCGCAATTTTGAAGGAACATGAGTTTATTGTATTGTTGTCTTTAGAGTTTTGAAACATGTCAACGAAAGGAACTTCGCTCAGGCTCTAAACGTCCAGTGCCAGCTAGGACAGTTCTTCTGTAAAGTGTTGCAGTCTCAAAAGGATGAGAATTGGGGTATTGATGTGATGGAGGCGATTTGCCAAGATTTAAGAAAGGTTTCCCTTACAACTAACAGTGACGACACACTAACCAGATCTACAGAAGAAAATGCTCCAACCGGAATGGAAAAGGCTGCTGATGTTATCATGGCACTTTTCAGAGTTTGCGCTAGTGACACGTAAGACATTATTTACAACAATCTGTCTCTTCTCCACCTCCACCACTCCACTGTTTAACTTAAAATTAAAACTGACTATACTGCATAATTTATACTAATAAATATAATATATTATATTTTCTTTCTTTAGGAGAACGCAAGAACAGGAAACGAAAAGATGGGGGATGCTTATATTGGTTAATCATTTATTCAAGATCTATTTCCGGATTAATCGATTGCATTTATGTAAACCGTTGATTCGGGCCATCGAAGCACAGATTTTTCGGGATAGATTTCCCCGTGAACAATTAGTAACATATAAATATTATGTTGGAAGAAAAGCTATGTTTGACTCAGAGTTTAAAGAAGGTAAACGTTTTTTTCAATTAATTGATCTTTTTCTTTATAACATAAATAATGAAAAAAATTAGCATCCTCTCAATTTCCTTCCTCTCCTTCCATTTCTCATGTTAATAATAGTGAGCTAATCATATGCGTGTATAAACCCACGACCACATAATTTACTATTGTTACAAATTCCGGATTTCCGAATTGTCACAAAAGATAAAAATTTCTCTAATTATTAATGCTTGATTAAGTATTTTTCAATTTTGAATTTTTACAGCCGCTGAGTGTTTAACTTATGCCTTCTGCAATGCCTCAACAGCTAAATCCTTAGAAAATAGACGCAAGATTCTAACATACCTCATTCCCGTAAAGATGTTTTTGGTAAGGTTTGCCTAAAAATTCATTTTATGTACAAGTACACTTAGTACACTGCATTTTATGCAGTCATTGCAGTAAGTACACAATAATCATTCAGGGTTTTCTTTTCATAAATGTACAAGTAACATTATGCATTATATCTTCTAGGGTTGGTTACCAACTGACGAAGCCTTAACAAAATATGAGCTATTCGAATTTTCCGATGTGGCCAACGCTCTGAAAGATGGTAACGTCAGACGATTTAGAGATGCTCTTTTAAGAAGTGAAGCAAAGTTTATAAAAGCAGGCGTGTATCTCATTTTGGAAAAGTTACACACAGCAGTATATAGAAACCTGTTTAAAAAAGTGTGAGTTCGAATTTTCAAGTTTGTATCCTGCTGCATATTGTAGCAAAAATAATACCAATAACTTATTTGTTCATTTTCGTTTTTGCAGATGCCTTTTGTATGGAAACCATCAAGTCCCCATAAAAGTATTGGAAAGTGCCCTACGCTGGTCAGGATATGACGCAATCGACTTAGATGAAACCCATTGTATTGTTGCCAACCTCATTTTTGATGGACAGATTCGAGGCTACATTTCTCACCAACATCAAGTTCTTGTTGTTGCCAAACAGAATCCATTTCCAAAAATGTCTAATGTCGATCAGTCTTAGGTATTCTACACAATCGTACCTACGTGTGCATAGAATCCTAAAATGTACAAAATCCCAATACATGAATTGCAGTTTTGAATAGCTATTTCTATTTATTATTGTGATAAAATCTAAAACAATAATCCTAGCATTATTTGAGTACTTAACTGGGCGTTCCCAAAATGTTTTTACGTTGTATTTTTAATAAAACCAGAAGTTGTGTATGACACTGAAGCCTTTGGCTCCTTTGCTTCATGAACTGTCGGTATGCATTTATGGTGTATGATTCAATCGGAATTATGCTTTTTACGTTGAAACTTATGTACTTTCAACGTTATGTCGATACCTAAGAATAATTAAAACATCAATACAAAATATTATTGCTCTGCAGGTGCATTCCTTGCTACTTATTTATTATTTATATCTTATGTAGTCACAAAAATGTGTAATAGGTAAGGTACAACGCACAAGGTAGGTAGCAAAGCAAACATTAAGCATATTATTACTAATAATACAACAAGTTTTCTACATTATTCATTATTCTTCCTCTCTTTCAGTCTACATAATAATTGGTTGTTAGATAAACCTTTATATAAACCCATGAATCAAAAAATAAGGTCTCTGCATGGCATTACTCATAAGATGTTTAAAGTACCATCGGGTTACAAAATCACAATTATAAAGATATGATCACCAAACTACAAATCTAAAATATTTTGGGTGTAGGAATGTATGTATAAGTCGAACACAATCAGAGAACTTTTAACACTTTCATATAATATGTAAAACAAACCTTAGCATGACATTTATTTAAAGTGTAAAAAATATACGTTGTAAATGCAGACAGACACTCAGACACCTCGTTTTCCCGAGCATTGGGAATTCCTAACTAATCACTGGCTACATGAATACAATAGTGTTAACATGGAGTACATCCAATGAAGATCGAACGCGAAATAATGCCTTCTATCTAAATGGTAATTAACTAAATTAACACATTCAACAATACCAGCTAGGTAAATATAATTCTACATGTTTTTAGGACTTAAGGAAATGTGATGTACTTGTATAAGTAGCTAGCACAATAATTTAGTACATTTGCCTATATACCAGATAGATTTTGGAATGTTAGTATGAATTCACCAATTTACAAATATTGATTATAGCTACAAAGCTCTTACACTGCCTACATAGTGTGATAAGAGATGGTTATCTACATAATATGTAGGGTAATACGTTTCGGTTGCTTCTAACTCTTGTGTAGGTCTATATAATTAGGAATGATTATGCAGGCTATCAAGGTATGTGATGAGTAGGACGAGGACGGATTAATTCTTGATTTGATTTCTCACACTCTTACCTAATATAATGGCAATTACTGAACATTTAGCTGCCAATAATTTCGTAAATGGACGGAAAATGGAATATCATAGTAATCTCTGTCAGTGTTTTATGTGCAGCAATTTCAAAGCATTGTTTCGGTAGAACTGTTGATCTTCCCAGTATACAGAGATTCTGACTCCTCATGCTTAACTATTTAGGAACTAGTGAATGGACAGGTACAAGAACTATACTAGTAGAATACTAAAATTATAGCACTAGTACTACAGTATAGTAGAACAATACTACAATAGGTGCCAGCAATTACTAGTACTATTACTGTTACTACTTTATTACATAGTTCACCATTAATTATTACTGCTTTCCTGGAAATTATAGAAATTCCTGTTTCGAATCTCATCTATGGTAAGGAAATTATTGAGCTATATATATCATGGAATAGAGTATTGGGAGAGAATACTGTGTAAAGTGTAAAGGTAGAGAGTCTACCTGTATAGAGAGTATATCTGAGAGAGTATAGTATGATAGAATATTTCAGCCTATCTCAGTAACTTTACTTTTATTAACGTCATAAATCTCTAATGGACTTAAACAATCTGTAACTATATTGTTCATAATATTCAGCATATATTTATGTATATTTTTCGAATACTGAGTTTTGTTTATTGGTGAGTATCTTGTAAGTCAAGGACGGATTTCAAGAAGGCACCAATGTTCCATATGCGTGAATTTCATTATGGGTATATTATAGCCAATTATTGAGTAGGTACCCATGTTCATGTAGAGTACCCACAAACGAGTCCTCAAATGCTTGAACTACTTTGAAGTTGATACCTATATACCTAGTCTAGTTTTGATACTGATCGTCAATACTGTCGTGCCTAGCCTAACCTTCATTTCGTGCTCTACAATAATATAGATTTATTTGCAATGTTAAACACCTATTTTTATAGTACCTTACCCATTACACTTCCTGACGATTTTATCAATAGTGGTAATCAATGATTGATTGTACAATACAATTACGTAGTTTAGTATAGGTAAGTTAAGGCATTTTTCTTGCAATTTTCTTTCCGAATATCGTTACCTTACATCATACACACACTTTTACTTTCTACTTACCTACCTAAAGGAACTAAATCTGACAATACTGGAATTACTCAGAACAAGTACTCTACAGCCAACTGTATGTATTTATTATTGCTACTAATTATGGAATGTCATTTTTACTCCCTCCTTTACAATATTTATGAATATCCATTCACTGAGACTTTCTTAAACCTAGCGATCTAATTCTACCAGGTATACACTAGGTAAATCTTATGTAATGTATGTATACCTATGTAGCTATACATAGGCATTTCTTACTGTGCTAATAAATACTATAATACTGCCGCACTAAATACCATTGCGTGAAATCAATGGAACCTCATCTTAAGTTAATCAGGTTCAGTTACTTTTAGCCGAAAGTAATACAAAGCTTTGATATAGAAAACGAACAAAATCTTAAGACATTTTTGAACGGTAGTTGTCTATTTACTAGTGTTAGTAAATTACAGATAGTGTTAGGTAAAGATGTTACTGATACTAGTATACCTAAACCTACTGTTCACTAACTTATGGTGGTAGTACCGTTAGATTCGACCTGTTAGTTGTAAATACGTTTTAATGGTGAAAAAGAATATAGAGTTCAAATATCTTGATTGGAAATTTCAGAATTTCAGAAAAATAATCTGCAAAAAAGCATATTTATAAGAAAAGTGTATCAGTAGGGTTGCTCATTTACATTAGCTTTCTCATTAAAACTGTTTATTGTTTTACACGTATGATGTACGTAGTTGATGTGTTAGCTCCTACCTTTAAGTTCGACAAAACAAGTTCCATTTTTGCTGCAATAAGAAAAATGTCATGCTTAAAATCTTATATTTCTCATCTTACAAATTACTTAACACTCCTATTTATTTCTTACTTTAGATACCTGTCGACTGGGCAGTTGATAAATGCATGTTATAATAATTACAATAGATGATATCTGTAACTACTTATACATAGCACATTATATTACTCTAATCTTCTTTTCTAATTAATACTTGTCACCAGTGCTACTTAATTAAGTTACTTATTTTCTGTAGGCTCCTTAGCCAATATTTATTATATTACTCTAACCTTTTTTTCTAATTAATACTTGTCACCAGTGCTACTTAATTAAGTTACTTATTTTCTGTAGGCTCCTTAGCCAATATTTTGTATCTAAAAAATCTAAATGTCCGTATATGTTGTGTTGTAAGGTAACGAAGGCATTTTGTGAATTTTGCTGCGTGTATTTATAGTGATTTCTCTGTACGTTGTACATATCTAGTAATTGATCTATTCCCTCTTTAACAAAGGTCTTACTTGTTAATTCCCTCGATTTCTCTCATTTTGAGCTGTTTCTTTATCTCAAGAGCTAATTTGATACCTAATTCAGGTTTCCTGTCTCTTCCTTGTACCATCAATTTTACCTGGTTTGATTGGACTACAGTACCAAACTGATCCATCATCTGTTTGTTTGTATCTTCAATATCCTCCATGGAAATTCCCCTCGAAGCATCATCAATCAAGATAGTGCGGTATCCCAGCTCGATTGCATTTATAGCTGTCCAACCGACGCAAACGTCGTAAGCAATGCCGCAGACATAAACATCGGTAACCCCCTTTTTCCTTAGCTCCTCATCCAATTTTGTTTTGGACAGTTTGTGATTGTCGAAGAAGGCCGAGTAAGAGTCAACACCTGGATTTGTTCCTTTGTAAATGAAAGGACTCCCTTCCAAGATCTTTAGATTTTCCTGAAGCTTAGCTCCCCATGAATTCTGGACGCAGTGTCTAGGCCAAAGTTTCTGTTCCATTACCGGCGGTCCTTCAAAGACCACAGTGTCGTACACAACAGCGTCTTTAGGATCTCGGATTTTACTTGTCTCATGCAATTTCCTGGTATTAACGTTATCGATGAAAGAAACATGATCTTCGGGATGCCAATCAAGACTGTAGAAAACACAGTCAAATTCCACAGAATCTAGGAGTGTGTTTATGGGTTCTAAGACATCTTCACCGTGATGACCAGCTGGGCAGTTAGAAATGGCCAAAGAGCCACTAATGAAATCATTCTGTACATCAACGACGACAAGAGCACTGACAGGACGAACAATCGTCTTAATCCACTTGTGCCAACAGAGCTCAAATTCCTTCTCGTCAATTAGGCCATCTTTGTTGGTATCAAAAACGTCAAAAAGCAACTTAACCTTTTTTGCTTCGATTTGGTATGGTTTATCTTGATCGTTTCGAAACAAAGCTCTGCAAAGAACTGCAAACTCTGAATTGTTCAAGCAACCGTCCCCGTCACGATCAAACGAAGTAAAACACGTTTCCATTGACTGAAAGGATTCTGGTAAACGAGTCAAGTTCAAATAGGCCGAGTCGAAACATTCACCTTTTTCTAATACTGCCATTCTACAACCTGAAATTTCAAAACAAAAAAGGAAATGAAAACCACCGAAAAAACTAAAATTAGCCAATGCCACTCACTATATGGCAACAGACCTAGTGAAAGGGCCAATATTATGGTGCACCTACTATAATTAATAATATGATAGGACATAGCATAATAACTTAAGTGTATATTGTAATATTATTATTATGTAACTACAAATGATATACCACAGAACAAACACATCTCGACAAATACTGTAAAAGAAATAATGCGTATATGTAGCTATCATGTTAGTGAAGAGTCTGATCTGAAGGGTAACTGCCTATATAGGTATGCTTTCCTTTTCATTGGACGGATAAAGAAACAAATTCGGGAAATACCTGTGTGCTAGTGCCGATTGTAATCGCTATAATAATCCCGAGTTTAAGAAACAAAAATTATTGTGCAAAGGCGAAATGGAACAGGAATCTGCAAAACAAATCACGAACATAACAATAAAACAAAATATAGTTACCTTCATTTTCCAACATCAACGTGGTGTTGGTTGGAGTTTCATGAGTTTATGAAAAATGTGTAGATATTTACGTTAATGGCAGTACTTCAACAATCCCAATTCCATGAATTTTCTTCTAATCAGTATATCAGACTTTCACTTGTACTGTGTGAAATTGCAATAAATACAGAGAAAGAATTATAGTATCATAGTTCCACAAGCCCCAAATGTAATTACTTGCAAATATAAATGAAAAGATTTACTGAAATACAATGCTCTGTCTACATAGTCTACAATTTTAAGTCACAATAAAGAGGCTGTAGCATTGCACGGAATAAAAGAGTTGCTGTTGCTATTATACGTACTATATAATGGTTTTCCTGAACATCTGTGGAACACATTATAAAGATTTTTGATTGTGCAACCAGCCTGATAGTGATAGAAAACAGAGGTTGATGTTTCTTACAATATTCATGAAGTCGTAAAGAGTAAAATAATTCTGCGTGCAGAAGTAGCAGATATCACAGAGTCAGGAATCGCTGTTAGATTATAATGAGAAGTGGACGGTATCACTTGTCCCTTTGAAATGAAGTTCTAAGTAACGAACGACTAGTTCTTAATTGTATTCTAGAGAACTAAAGAAATGACATAATGCAGAATACTGGACCGGATAGGGCGTAGTCAAGTCGAAAATACCCTTGCCCTTTCCATAAGTTTCGTAGTCTATTAGTATTCTGTAATTCTATGCAAAGTACTACAGCATATAACTGGTAACAAATGGAATCAAGAGTTAATCTCTCGGATAAGAAGGGACAGGGAAATATCGATTTGTTCGTTCCAAGTAGTACGAAGTATACTATATTATACGAACGAACACTGATATATCGAAAATTACGGCATAATCACACAGCACAGTTGAACAGACTACTCTCTAACTCTCTACTGCTGTATTTACATTGCGAAAAGCGTCAATGCGCTGTTCCTGGCCAAAACAAATTGAAGATTATGTCTATTCTTCACGGTTTACTTTGTGTCTTTATGATCCAAGATTTCTAAAGAGAGGAATTGTATGAAAAAAATGTAAAACCCCTTAGAAAACTAATAGCACAGCCAAAAAATTAAAGGAAAAGATTGAAGAGAGAACTTACCTTTGAAATTCTGTCGTGATTTGTCGTATGGCGAAGGTTGTGTGGAAGAAAGTGCACAGCGTTTATTAGCAGGGCATGACTATTTGACATTTACGATAGACATGCTATAATCACAAACTACCTATGTTATTATTCTTATTATATACTTCTTTTATGCATGCCAGTTGTAGTCCAGCACGAACTTTTCCGTATAATGTGGATGTAGCAAAAAAGTCACAATGAATTTGGCGTTATCATAATATACCTACCCATTATAATATGTGGAAGAACTACTAACAGACAAGTACAAGGACAAACTTCAAGGTTTAAGATCCCCGTGTTTTGACTTAAATTATAACTCTAGAATGGAATGTATATATGTAGAGTACTAGAGTATTCTGCCAAGTGCTATACTACGGAGGAAATAGAAGCATGCTGCAGAAGCAGAAGGAAAGCGTGAAAGCGTCGGCTGGAAAAGCACGCAAAATAATAATATGTATTCTGGCTAAGGGTATTATTTTCCTGGAGTATTTTAGCCCCTATCAAATAGGAGTATCCTGTCAAGCTGGAGCTGATTGTCTGCGTACATTGACGTATGGAACAATGCTGAGAAAAGTGTATGGAAACGGGAATATCGGCAAAACTGTCTCATTTTCCACTACTACTACACAACCTTTTGTGAGTAAATATATCTTCACTTTCTTCTCATACTCGGCTATTCGTAGCTATACAAATAAATGACTGCTATAAATACACGGATCGAATTGTGTAATTTTACAGATAATATTTAATCATACCCACTATCTGCCTGGTACTTCATACCTAACAACGAGTGGGTAATAGTAATAATAAAAAATGCATCCTGTCTCATTGTAAAAGTCACGTTAATTTTTAGCTTTTATGCTATACCGACAAAGACGAACAGGCTTGCTTTGATATACTTCCGCTTAGGGCTCTTGCATGATTACTGTTATATACTTGCTATTATTTTGCATCGCGGAATTTGATACATATAAGGGTAAGATTTGTATGGATTATTTAAGGGCGTTATTTACTGGTCTGAAGTCTGAACTCCAGTCGAGTCATCTCCTTTTCCCTATAGTCCATACGTCTTAATAAGTCTTAACCACCAAAGTACACAGTAATTAATAATCATTAAAACAAATATCTTCTTGTTTGCATAATATGTGAAAATTGTGCATGTGTATTGAACGTTTCACGTACCATGTACGCATGTACCATTAACATATTTAATTGAAAATGGTAGAAAAGGAACACAATTTTAATAAAGTACGCAGTATGCACTATTACATTTATGTACCCAGCATAATTTTATCTCACGTTTTTATTCTTTTTAGTCCGTCTTACTTACCTGGTATGTAATTGTTATTTCTAAATCGCAAGTAATCAAGTAACCGTCTTTAATTCGTCCTCACGGCTTAACGTAATTTCCAAATTCCAATTCAAACAATGCTTGCAAACAATCCGATGTATCAAGATGACTGATCTTACGACGACTCGACCCCAGGACTGAGGACTCATGACATGACATGACCAGTAGAATTAATTATACTTAGCATCCTTAGTAGCATACATACTTTATAGATAATTTTATGCATACCTAATACCATATCATGCATACATCATAATTATCATGGCTCTGCAGCTCCTGCAAAGGCTCTGATTTGGAGAATAAAACATCTCTGTTTTTGGCGTCCTCCTTGGTTGGGCGCAATTTTTAATACATACCCGTGTAGAGAGATTTCGTTGTTTTGTACGAAAGTTTGCAAATATTTTTTAGAAAAGGTTGGTTGACAGTTGATGGTAAGACATAATGTTAAGATGTTTACATTAAATTCAATTAAAGTATCAGTGAATATTATGAAACACTTACAATCATTAGTTAACGAACATTAAGGGGTATCACCTTTTCACTTAGTTTAGTTGTTAGTGCTCATATTGTCACAAGTCCAAAGTCGGAACCGAGCCGGCGAGATCACTGCTGAGGAGACGTCCATCCAACTGGCTGCGTTAGATAGAGGTAAGACGTTTTAACATTTAAATATTCGTGAATTGTGGAATCTTTGTTTATACAACTTTATCTTCGTTGTTCGTCAACTTTCTGCAAGAAAATGATCAGTAAGTAAGGACGATTAGTCCTCAAAATCTCTAGACTACAGCCAGTCAACTGTACAGATAGTGCAGTGCATATAACAATAATATGATTGATGACGATGGACTTATGGCTAATTTTTGTTGTTTGTTTATTTTGGAATCTAGGTTTTAATGATTTGATATCATTCACCGATAACAATTTGCTGAGAATTGAACTACAAACCGAAAAATGTCTATTTTGACAGTACATGCGCCTATCTTGCGATCAAGCCATCCCTTTAATAAACTTTTAAAAAATGCCAACTGTTTGACGCAATTCCGTTTCGAATCCAGTAAAGTAGAAAAAGAAACTACCCACAGGAAGCCATTACGCAAACATCTATCTCATTTTTTCGATAGTTTGCGAATTCACGTTAAAGGGGGACCTGGTGGACAGGGGTTCCCTCAAAAAGGAGGAATAGGAGGCAGAGGAGGTGACGTAATAGTTGTTGGCCACACAGAAATGACTCTTAAAGATTTGGCGACAAAATTTCCATCTCGTCGATTCGCAGCTGGTCCTGGCTCCGATGCAAGATTGTTCTGTCCGTTTGGAGACGAAGGAAAACCTATAATTGTTCCTGTCCCACTTGGAATATCTGTAATTTCGCAAGAAGGTCATAAAATTGGAGAAGTTAACCAACCTTACGAGAGGGTGTTAGTTGCAAGAGGAGGAGACGGTGGCAGCGAACTTAACGGTTATTGTGCACAAAAGGGTCAAGCCCACGCAGTTACTTTAGACCTAAAACTCATTGCGGATGTTGGGTTTGTCGGGTTCCCCAATGCTGGAAAGTCAACGCTGCTTAAGGCAATGTCTAGGGCCAGACCTAGAATCGCTGCATACCCATTCACAACCATAAGACCTAATGTCGGAGTAATTGAATATCGAGATTCAAGAACAATAACTTTAGCCGACTTGCCCGGACTTATCGAAGGAGCTCATGCCAACGTTGGAATGGGCCACAGATTTTTGAAACATGTAGAACGAACTTTAGTACTTCTTTTTGTAGTAGATATTCATGGATTTCAATTAGGTCCTAAATATCCTCATAGAACTGCTCTAGAAACAATAGTTCTTCTTAACAAAGAGCTAGAACTCTATCTTTCCGACTTGACTGAAAAGCCTGCTATTCTTGCTTTGAACAAATCCGACAAACCTAATTCTTATCCAATTATTGACGCAATCAGAGATACAATATATGATGAAGACAAATATAAGAAGTTTATAGAATCATTGCCGGAAGACTTCCAACCAGAGACAGTAATGAAATTCGATCACATTATTCCTATTTCTGCTTCATGTGACGTGAACTCAATTAACGTGCTTAAAAAGATTCTAAGAAAGAGTTTGGACATAAACGATGATGTAGATAGTGATTTAGTGCGTTACACATAAGTTTTTGATGCATATTTATTAATAAATAACCAATAATATTGTAATTACGCCTGTTTACTTTGACTTTTCATTTATATGCAGATGTTGGTAAATGGTAAACATTGTTTCTCTCTTTTTCCCACTGCAATTTACGTTTTATTGGAGAACAGTAATAGAGTTTATTATAATATAAAGCATCGTAGTCGTAGTAGTTAGTAGAACGGTTAGGTATTGGTATTGCTAAATTGCTACTATTGCATTGCAAGCTCAAACCGAGGATTTTTAATTCATGTTGCATTGAGATTTGAGATTATTATCATAGTAGAATAAATAATACATGCATGTGAATGTAACAATTATGCCTATTTTCGTGTTAGCAAAGCATGAATTCGGCAAAATTGATTATGACGAAACTATTATACCCTCGCGTAATGCATTTCTGCTGGATGGAACTTTAGGCTAGTCAGGCTCATTTGTAAGTTTACGATAGTATTATACAATACACCAATAATATACGAATATACCTACCCCATCTAATATACTAATGCACCCTGCAACTCTGCACATCACTAATCACTTAATCACTACTGATACCGTGATACCTACTAGTTAGTTTCAATGTGAATTAATTTACCTTGTCACTACTGTAAATACCAATGCAATACTTCATTTCATGGCATCAACATGTTATTTAATTGTCTGTATACCCTGTGAGCCTTGAGGTTTCAAAACATACTATACTTAACTACATTCGCACATTCGTCTAAGTGGGCTATTATGACCCCTATTAGCAAAGATGTGGTTAGCTAATGTCAATAATATTTCCATTCCCGACGAGGAGGACCTAAGTCACCTATAAGTAATCAATCAACCTCGTTTGCCACGTTATCCTTATAAACCTAAAGCAAGTGTATGACACAGCAATCATATTAACGTTAAAACTCTATTTATAGTAACTACATATTCATAATTATAGGTAGAAGTAGAACCGTCGGTACTTCAATTAGTGCAGTCCACCTAAGCTAATTAGGTTAGACGGTACTTGAGCAGAAAGTTGTTTTCACTTTTGAATAGGAACGTTACATCATCACATCCTGCATTGCATGTATGGGATGATGTATGTGACTCACTTTGAAACGAGCAAAATAAACTCATTAGGAAATGAGGGAAGCACACCTATTTACACGTAGGCCTTCATTAAAATCCTTTTAATTTATGTGTCATGTATAATGGACGTGGACATCAGTGAAGGCACCTAGGTATATAAGAGGCCGAAACTGCCCAAGTAAATCACTCTCAAATTCACTGGCTACAGTCACACAGTTCATTTGCTCATCTCCTTCAGTAACTACCAATCTTTCTCAACAAAAATGAATACCCTCCTTAAAGTTGTAGGGCTTTTGGCTCTTGTTGCTGTCTGCTTAGCCGAAGACAAAATCGACTGCTCGACCAAGTTTACTAAGCCAACTGAAGATAAGGATCACACAGACACAATTTTGAAATGCCGAAAGGAACTCGGTCTAGGAGACAGTGAGAAGGATGTCACTGACGAGAAGGCCAAGGTGAAATATACTAACAAAAAATCTTAACTATTCGTATCTCTGACTATATCATAAACTTAAATATTATATTATACCATGTATGTAACACCATTTTCATTCATACGTAAATTATATAATTATAATAATATATTTTGATTTTGATTATATAGTGCCTTACAAAATGTGTCTTGGAAGACCTGAAATTGGTGAGCTTTTCTTTAGTATTTTTAACAATGATAAAAGTTCGGCAAAATTCTGTGGTAGTAATTCAAAGTATGAAAATGAAAATTTAAGAAACTGCGATTACTTCGATATACAGTCGAATTGAAGTTATAATTAAATAATTTAAATAATGATCACTTTTGCTATCGTTCTGCTAAGCCCATTACCCATCCGAGTCATATCCATCATAAAATCATAACTGTACACTAAACACTACAAGTTACGAATTTTAAGATGTCCCTTCTGGTAAAAATACATTTTACATATTTGAAGCTGAACCCGAACCAGAAACTCTCTCATAATAATACAGTAAGGAGCGCATGCAATGTCAAATAATTTTTAAAGTGATAAAAATATGTTTATTATAGATGGCTGATGGAAAACTAGATAAAAAAGCCATTTTAGCAGATGCTGAATCCATGATTCTGGATAAAAAAGATGAGGAATTTAAGGCCAAAATCGATGGCATAACTAACCACTGTTTTGATGAAGCAGGTACACAGAAAATTCAAAAATATTAATCTGAATTTAACGTAAACGCATAAAAATCATTTTTAATTTAATAACTCATACTTAAATATCTTCAACACAGAGAAACAAACCAAATTAGATGCTTGTGGCCTAGCTTCGTTCTTTGGCAATTGCGTTGGAGAGGAACAATCAAAGCTTTGCCTGCCACCTCCACCACCACCAAAACAGTAACTCAGCAGTTGACATTATATTATTATAATTACAATGGCGATTTACATGGTTAGTTCCTTTGTGTCGATGTAAAGTATTTGTGCATGTCAAATGATTTCTCTAACTGCTTTTTGGCTTTGGTACCCCAACAAGTCAACTTCAACATCACTTCACTGTATGCAATATGTTCTAAACTTAATCACAATCTGTTTCATGTAAATAAACCACACAGATCTTCCAGACTATTTACCCTCTCTCTCATACTTTTTATGAAAACCACAAACCAAACTATCCTTTTGCATGCTCGTAAAAACACGAATTCTCTCTCTCTTGTTACTATTATTATAGGCTAGTTAATTTCTCTTAACATTTGTTCTACAATTATTGACACATTTGATTGTAACTATCCACTTGTACGATTACAAATAAACAAAAGTTGATACTAAATCGTCTACAATAATATATAACATTTTATTGCGCGGAAAAGGAAAAAATCCATCGTTTAAACCGTCAATGCCACTATTGCCTATTTAAAATCATAATGGTAAAGCCGTATAAATACGTGTGGCATATGGGTAGAGTCGATAGGCAGAAGAAGTGTTTTGGTTGTTGCAGCCAAGCAATGCAATAATAATAATATTTCCTTACACAGTGCAAACATTATTTAAGACAATAATATCAATTAAACCCTACTCTACCCACACTATGCATACACTTCATCAAAAAAAGAATGTTTGTTGCTGTCCCACATTATGCTTATAACTTATAGGAGGTAGCAGAAAATAGAATTATACGGAACACAAGATAGTTACACAACTCACCATATACACTGCAATAAAATCCATGATATATTTTATAATACACAGGTTAAGGTAGTTACTGAGAATCACTTGAACTGGAGCTAGAAGAATCCGTACTCATAACTTCTACATCTTCATGGTTTCTTGTAGAAGGATCGATTCCCATAGCTGGAGATGACGAGTGAGGAGGCGGATGAAATATCCCTGTCGTCGAGGAAGAGTGATCAGGAGTTTGGCCAGACGAATGATGAGAATGAGGATGCCAAGGAGGAAAAGGATTCCCCAAGTTGTTTGCATTGCTGTTCATATTTTCTCTTGGCATTGAATCCAATAGCTGATGGATACTAGGTGAATCACTTAAACGAGCCAAAAGTCCCATTCGCATTTCAAAATCCGTTGGATAAGGCTTCCTTTGATCTCCAGGCTGCCAATTTGCTGGAGCTGCAACAGCATTTGTTGATGAAATACGGTGTGCAAACCTAATTAAGTCTTCTGATCCTATTGAGTGCATTTGAGCTTTGGTAATCTGGTCGAGCTTTTGTTTAGCTTGATACAGAGCAGTAGACAGCAATGTTTCGGCTTCTTTTAAATGTTTCTGAAGCATTTGTATATCTTGATCATGTCGTGACACTTCAGCTTGCAGCTCAATCATTTTTTGATCAATTTCTGCTTGATCTTGTGCCAGCTAAAAGTATATAACATTTAATATTGAATGTTTCTCTAATCTAATGTTTCTAATCTAAACTTCTAAATTCATTTTTACTATTATTCACTAATGGTTCTGGTTAATGACTAGTATTAAGTTAAAAAGTTATTAATATACTATCAGGACTGCAATCTAAATCTTTATAATTTTTTACTTGTTGTAAACATTGGAAGTTGAATGGTCTGTGTAATAAATCAATAATGATAATAATGCAATAATAATACGTATAAAATGGAGATAAAACAATTTATCAAAACCACACTTTTATCATAATATAAATATAAGCTAATAATAAAGGATCTACCTGAAGTGTGTCTTTTAAATCATCGTTTTTAGTCATCATTAGTTGAATAAGTTGTGTCTGTTCTGCGTGAGATAGCTTTTCATGCTTAGGGGCTATCGTAGTTTCCAACAATTCCCTAGAAAAATAAAAAAGCCCCATATAACTCTTTTGACAATAGTGATTTGTTATATATAGTACTTCTACATAACATAAGATAAGGAGAGGTAAGGTAAATTATTGTTCATGCTTACTTTGAAATTGTCTCCACATCATCAATTAGAGCCAGTAATTTCTCTTTTGTACTTATTTCTCTGGCGGCCATTATTGATAATCAATGATTGCACTCTGAATGAATGAAGATTTAATTCTTTCTAAAAAATATGAGTCCCTAAACAAAAAGTCAGACATACAATCAGTTCGTTTGAACAATCGGGCAATGCAACTGAAACTTGAAAAGGATCACGAGCAGCAAACACGCATTTTGATAGGCAATTTTTTCAGTACTTTCAAAAAATATTTTGTTTATTATTCACCCTCTCACTTGAAAAGATTTTTGTAAGCTTGAAGCTGGACGTTCATAAATATAAAACCAAAAACAACCATCCGGTTTTTAAAAAACAAGCGGGCTATTGACTAGAGTGTGCGTTGGGAGGTGCCAAGTATATGACAGCCAATAGTATTTTTTTAGCTATTTCTATACAGGACTGTATCATATAGAATCACTTTGTGTAGGTAGGTATAATAATACAAAATATCCGCGATATCCGCATGCATCAGGCACTTTACTTCTCTTCTCACTCACACTCACTGTCTCACTTCGATTTTTCTATACCTACCCACATATTATATGTGTGTCTCGGTATTTTTTTGCTAGTTTTAGTCACTTTAGTCTTTAGTCACTCTCACTACTACATACTGTAGGTTGTAGTCAGTAGTGTATAGTACTCGCGTAACGTAAACGTAACAGCGTAAGTGTACGCTCTTTAAAAGTTGACCGCACCACCATACATACCTTACCATACCACACAGTTAGTTAATAAAGTCAGTACACTACACACACACTATAATAAAACTAACCGATAGAGATGCAAAGCAGTTTTTATACAATTAATTTTTGATACACATTAGTGCACTAATTTTTGAGTTGGTGAGACTGTTTTGAGATATTTTTAATCACTTTTGCGTGACTCCTTAAACATTAAAGCGTGCATAGAAAAGCTTTAGAAACTGTCTCCTTTTACGAATATAAAAAAGTTTGTTTGAAATGTTTGTTTCGTCATTCGTACCTAAAACCTAATGATAAATGCTGAAAATCAACTGCGTAATCATTGAAATCCTGACGTGAGGAGTGCGGTGCGGGGTGTGCTGCTGACTATTTGAAACAGGTAAGTCAAAAGTCAACCTGCAGGTCAAGGAATTCAGAATAATGTCAAATAAGTGTGTTTTTGGGTGTAATGTACACAGTATCATTAAAGCTTGAGGGCATAATAAGTTTGATGATTATAAATGTGCAGTAATTTTGTTTATTGTATCGTTCTTTAGTGTGAAGAGGCATCAAGATGAAGGCTTTTCAATTCCCCCCTACAGGGAAAAAGGTGATGTCTAAAAAGGAGTCTGAAGATCATAGAAAAAAGCAGGATGAACAAGCGGCAGCCCAAGCTTTTGAAGAGTATGTAGCTGTGTTTCAAGAAAATTCCAGCGGAAAGCCGTCCAGTAAAGTTTGGATCAAGGCTGGCACTTACGAAGCAGGGAAAAAACGTGAGATTGAATGATTAACTTTTTTAGAGATTTTCAATTAAGTAGTTTAGTAGTACGTGTTACGTACTACGTAACACGTAAGTACAAAATGGTAACGTCGTTTATATCCTCATGTAACAGATGAAGACACGAAAGATAAGGGAAAACTGTATAAGCCGACTTCTCGTTTCGAGAAAGAGATTCCAAAACCGGAGCCCATTCTAACATATGATGACAATCGCCCTGAGAGACTCGGGAAGAAGCGAGAGAAAGAGAAAAAGAAAAGCAATTTAGAAATCTTTAAAGAAGAGCTGAAAATGTAAGTTTCAAATTAATACATTTTCATTCACTATCTATTTTGTTCAAAAGCAATAAAAAAATTTGCATTTCGCAACCTATCATCCTGTCTTCATGTTAATAAAACCCTGTAACGTCTATGTTTAGAATTCAAGAAGAAAGAGAAGAACGGCATCGTCTTAAAACAATGTTGGGACTGCAAGAAGTAATCAAGCTGCCTCCAAAACCAGGGGACGATCTGCGAGCATCACTTTCTCTTGAACTCGGTTAATAAGCTTTGTTGTCAATACTACTTCCTAAAATTGCAAATGCAGGGAAAATCTGTTCATTGTGAGAGACAGCAGAGAAATTTCAAACGTTCTTTGCAAGCTTTCTCTATAAAATCTAAGATAGTGGGACGTCACGAAACCACGTTTTATTGTATTGTGTACAATATTAGATTAACTAAACCTAATGTCCAAGAACCTAACTAAGTTTGTAAACAAAGAATTGTAAAATCCCAAAACGCTGTTATTTCCTTTCTATCCTCTCCTAATCTTATTCTCGATTACACGCTCAAACTTCTTAATCACCAAAATCTTCCTTGGAGAGAAATGGATTTGTATTTTGATTATTAATGGCCCGTTTCTTTGTGAAAATCACCAATTGTTACTTTAGACGATGTTAGGATGGGATCCATCGATGATGGGGATCCTAATACGACCAATATCTACCTGGGCAATCTACCGACAAAGGTGAGAGTTAATTTCTTGGCAATTTTTATTATATTTATTTAACTCATTTTTCGAAAAAATTAAACCACTTTGTTTACAGTAAATGGATTCCATTTGTTTGGATAGTAAAGTATGCATTATAACAAAACTTTATAACCTGTTTAAACTTTGTTATCTTTGGGTAGCAAAAAAACTGGTAAAAATACTTTTTGGCAAATCATGGCTTGGGAGTTCTTTCGTTACGTATAGTTGTCTATCTATGCACTGTTTTTATTTTTGCATTTTTTATTAAAAACGCTTATTTCCACTATTTTTTGGAACAATTTAGTTGTTTTGTTTGGCTTGTCCTACAGATTTCTGAGCAACATCTGATGGAAATTTTTGGCAAATATGGTCCACTTGCTAGTGTCAAAGTAATGTGGCCTCGAACAGATGAAGAGAAACAAAGAAATCGATTATCGGGCTTTGTAGCTTTCATGTCACGGCGTGACGGAGAGCGAGCCCTACGACATTTAGCCGGGAAAGAGATTCTTAACACAGAGATTAAATTAGGATGGGGAAAGGCTGTGCCAATACCTGCTTATCCAATTTACATTCCGCCAACAATGATGGAGTTAACAATGCCCCCTCCTCTCTCAGGACTTCCTTTTAATGCTCAACCAGATAAAAGAGACAGACATAAGGTTAGTTCATCGAATTTAAGCGTGAATGTCTTTTTCTAATCTTGCATCCATCTTGAAAATAATATGAAATGTTCTTTGTCTTTCTTAGATTCCACCAATTGGAACCCCTTACCCTACAGATCCGAAAGGAAAGGAAGAATTTGAAAGAGTAAGTGAAGCAAAAACTAATGGAATTAGCATTCCTGTCATGGACACACATAAATGTTTGGCATATTTTATGAATTAATAGCGTTGGAGTTAACAATTAACCGTGAATATTTTTTTGAATAGGTACTGCATAATGCTGTGGTGAAAGTGGTTGTGCCAACGGATAGAACTCTTATTGCCCTTATTCATCGAATGGTAGAATTTGTGACGAGAGAAGGACCGATGTTTGAAGCCATGATAATGAACAGAGAAATAAGCAATCCGCAGTACAGGTTAGTTGCGCCATTAAATCAAGTACAGCCAATAAAATCGTGAAATATTTGCCTACGTATATACCTACATCCATTAACTATAACTATCCATTAAATTAAGTAGATCACTCGTATATAGGACTGCTATCTTATTTAATTCTAGGTTCCTTTTCGAAAACCAAAGTCCGGCCCATATATACTACCGGTGGAAGCTATTTTCTATTTTACAAGGTGATGCCACTCAGCGATGGAGAACAGAAGATTTCCGGATGTTCAAGGATGGATCGATATGGCGACCTCCTAATCTAAATCCTTTTACCCAAGGGATGCCGGATGAACTCATACCAGAAGAAGAAAGAGAAATTCGGAAAGGGACATTATCCAATGCGTAAGAGCAGCTGATATAATTTTACTTGCCTTATTTAAAAGACCTTTGGCAGCTATTATAACTATGTTAGTGTCGGATCATTATCAAAGTCATTTCGATGCATCTTTCTTGGCATTGATATAATATATGTTTACCTTAAAAATATGTTTAAGACGTATGTTGTGTAATATAGTCAACGGGAACGGTATGAACGTATGTTAAGAAACATCACACCAGAACGATTCAAAGTAGCCGAAGTAATGATATTTTCGATCGAACATGCTGAATCTGCTGAAGAAATATGCCAGTGTTTAAAAGAGTCTTTGTCAAATCCTAAAACTCCTCTGACAAAAAAAGTTGCTAGGCTTTATGTGATATCAGATGTTCTACACAATTGTACATTGAAAGGAATGAATGCCTTCTGCTACCGAAAATGTTTCAAAATCCACCTCCCATCTATTTTTCAAGAGGTTCATTACGCCTACCAAACGGCTTGTTCTGAAGGAATAGGTTCTACAGCTGAAAGTTTCAAGCAACGAGTCATGGCCTGCTTTCGAGCGTGGGACGAATGGGGCATTTACCCAAATGAGTTTCTTATACGACTACAGAATATATTTTTAGGACTTTTGACAGCTAACTCAAGAGTAAGTCTTCTTGAAATTTATGTACTAAAGCTTCTAATTCAAAACTGACATGAAATTGTTTACTAAAATTCAATATCATTTATTTTTCACAGGAAGAAGAAGAGAAAATATTTGAAGGTTTGGAAGTAGACAACGATGAAGAAGTACTAAAAAAGCGAAGAAAATCCCCTCCACGTGCTCAAATGCCACCAAAAAGTGCTCTCAATTTAGTCCGAGCCTTACAGTCAGTAGAACCTGGGGGTGAAGAATTGGACGGTGTACCATTGGAAGATATAGACGGCACACCAATGATTTCAACCACCAATCAAATCCCCATTGATTATCCATCGTTAGTTAATGATGTGCAAAGACCATTTGAATTCCAACCCTCGAATTTGCAACCAACCGGGCCTGATATGTCATTATCAGCTAAATCCTCGAAGGGAGGTTTTCTTCCCTCAAAATGGGAAACAGTGGATCCTGAAGAAGTGAAAGCACAAGCTGTTACTACAACGTCTAAATGGGATCTATTCGAAGACTCAGGTTCGAATTCTGGCAAAGAGGATATTCATGGAAGAGGTGGTAGTGTGCCAAGTAAAGACTTAATTCATCAAGGATTAAGTAGTTTGGTGGAATACGGCGAAGAAGATTTAGATGGAACACCAATGCCCATGGAAGAAGAGGAATTTAATGGAAATGACAATTTGGATGGTTTAAATCGTAGTTTTAACATTAATTCTTCATTGAAACTTGGAATAACATATGAAGATGATACTTCTCAAGAAAGAAGAATAAAATTAAGAGAAATAGAAATGAAAGTGCTTGCTTATCAAGACGAACTTGAATCAGGAAGAAGGAGCAGCAAACATGGAAATAGTGTTCAAGAAATGGTGCAGCATTACAGAGCAAAACTTCTGAAGAAGGTAACAGTGTCATCATATATTTTTGATTACTTGCTTACTGGTTATAATTTGTCTCGGTGCATAACCACTGTCAACTGTGTAATTTGTGATTATTTTTATGTAGACTGAAAGAGAACGAGGTGATAAGTCTGAATACTTATCTATGGAAGACGACTTTAGTTATGAAAATGACGACAAAGGTTCGCGAGGAAGTCGACGGTCAAACCGTGAGTCGAAAAGTTCACGAAAAGGTCGTTCGCCATCCCCAAATGTTGCGGTATACGATCATAGTAGTCGTGACAGGGACAGAGAGAGAGATCGTGAGCGAGACAAGGGACGTGACCGTGACACCCGAGATAAGGACCGTGGAGACTACAGTAGTTCACGATCGGAGAGATCGCCGCCAAGTGCTAGGTTCGTTCTCTAATTGATTGTGTCGAGACTGATTGAAGGCGAATGCCAAATAACACTGAAGCCTGCAGTCGTATTTATGACAGTTGGCAGTTTTGTTTAGTGATGTTCATTGGTACAGTCGTTATCTGTGTCTTTGAAAAACAAAATAGTAATGTTAATATGATGCCTCGTTAAGTTGATCTCAAACTATTTAATAATGTAAGATTAATAAGTAACTGGCGTGTGAAAGCAGGTCTTCTGGGAAATCTAGTAGGAAGCAACGAAGTCCAAGTGAGCCCAGGTCACCACTTCGTCGCTCATATCAGCATAGGTATGATATGTTTTCTACTATGCCTTTTTAAATACCTAAAATGACATTAAAAGGGATCCAGGTCCAGGTTATAATTATTGATGCAATAATTCTGATGTCAACCCAATTTTTCTTATTCTGACTGTGCTGGGTAATGGTAAATTCGCTTCAGTATAAGTAGAATTAGCTTTTTTGGGTACGGATTGAGCAATAACGGTTAATTTACAATTTCACTGTGCCGTATTAATTGTGTGTGTTTTCTCTCCTTATTAAAATGGCTTCAGGTCAAAAAGTCGAAGTCGAAGCCCTCCTAGCCGGAGAGCTACGAGGCGATCCCGTTCGAAATCCAGATCCAGATCACCGAGTCGTCGTCACAGACACTCTAAGCATAAACGATAGCATTTCCTACTATTGTTTTTACTTGACTTGTGTGACAAATTGACTCCACTTCAGCCAACTGAACTTCAGTAGTGATACGTAATGCTTGGTTAAATGCTGGTTAATTTTTAAGTCTATTCATGGAACGTTATTATGGAGTAACTACTACAAGAACTATAATTATATTATTATCACAAGAACACAAAATAGTTAGGCAATCTTATAATGCAAAGCAAGAGGGAATTAATATTTCCGAATTGATTTCATTTGTGTGTTTGTACTTGAGCTAAATTTTGTTTAATTAGTATCATTTAAGGCCAACTTGGATTAGGTAACTTATCTATGCATTTTATGTGATCGAAGCTACTTTAGTTTAGTTTACATTTCTAGAGGATTCAGACTTGTAATTAGAGTAATAATAATATTATTAAAACCTATAGGCTATAAAGTATTATGCACGTCTACGGGTTTTCTCCCTTCTTCATCTCTTTTATCTTACAAATACAGGCTTTTCTTATAGTGTATTTATCGTAGAAGACTATTCATCTTATAGTCTATAATTTATTATTATGTGAAAATGTATCAATAAGACTTATGTTAAACGGTATATGTAAAGCATGATCATGTGTATTTAAAACATGTTAAATTATTGTTCTGTGTATTCCTTAAATTATGGATTTAATCTAATAGTAGCTAAAAAGCATGTTTTTAAGTTTTATCAACGTTATGTATTTCTTAACAGATTAGTACAAGTTTCACAGAGTTGAGAATTTAGCCAAATAGCAAAATGTCATTACACAGGTTGAATTGATATTAGAATTGAATCCAGTACCTCTACCACATACCCATGTCTAAATGTTATTCGCGTAATTGTCCTAGTAAGCTAATTAAACATTGACTCCTTTTCGAACTGCAAATTATGTTAAGTCGTATTGTATTGTAATGTTGAATTTTTAACTATAAAAGTGTGAGTGTACAAGCCGCGTGTATGAATTTTTCATAATAAAATTGAACTGTTTATGTAAAGAAGCATTTTCCCTTCAGCGTACTTACGAAATCATTTTTTAATCTATTAATAGCATAGTAATTTCAAGCTAAAAATATTTCCCCTTGAAGTGTTCTCATGGAATGACATTCATTAATTTGTTTATATGTAAATGCAGAGCATTCAGAATGGATTTTCTACACAACATTGGCATTTTTGCCTTTCTCTTTTAGGTAGAGATATGCTAGATACTGAAATGAGTAATGAGAAAAGCCCGAAAGACCGAAAAGGTTGGGAAATCAGAACTTTCTCCCTCTACTACGTAAGGAAAGACTCACATAAATGCTAAAGCGAAGCATTAGGGTCTGTGCTTCAGGAACTGCCTACCAGGGTATTTAGGATTCAATAGATCCCGATACTTTCGGTACGTGTTTCTCTGGCTCTTTTCTTTCGGATTTAGATATAGAGAGTATAGAGCCCGTACATAGCGTTATGTTCGCATGGGGCATCGAATGCTAACTGAATTGTGAGCTACTGTGGAGCAAATAAGTGGAAATTGGATTCAATGCACTATATTACATCGCAGAGTAAGCGAGCAGTCCACAGTTATGTTGAAAGTATCGAAAAGAGCGTAGAGTTACGCAGTCCTCTTCCAAATTCTTTCAATTTGCTCTGATAGAACTTAGTTTTTACCTTTCCAAGCATTTATCCTTCTAAGTAAGTGTTATATATATTCAGAGTGTGTAACAATAGGATTGCTTTCTGTAGACATTTCTTCTACTTGCACCTATATGTCATTGTTATATATTTATAGCATGCTATTATTCTTATTCTCGACATACATACATGTACGCATCACGATACAGTAGCTTTTTCCTAGCCATGCATGACATATCGTCGTGTCTGTTATATCCATAGGATTTCGTGAAAAAGGGATATAACAATAATAAAACTGCTACGTATGCAACGTGCATATTGTTATACGGTAGAAACTTTTATCCCCTACATACAAGTACTAACCATAAAGTATAATACTCATACACACAAGGATATGTATATAGGGAGCATATATCATTTAATGTTCCTATTTGTACTTATACGGATATATACATAAGGGTTGAATGTTATCTGCAGTGTATTAGCCTTCTCGTGAACAGTGCACAGGCACACAGGCTGTGTGTGACCCCAAGAAAGAAAACTCTTTACTTAAGTTTCTACATTATTCTCTCCCACAACTTACTAAAACTGTGCTTACTTTAGCATTGTGTTGTACGTAACTATGCGTAAGAAGAGCCTTTAGTAGACCTAGTATCTCTATAGCCAAGTGAAGGCAAGACAGAACCAGATGTTATCCTGTCTTGTTGTTCGACTAGCGCAGGAAGAGGACCAAGTAAAAAAATATTCGTTTCACATTACATCTTTCCCCAGCCAAGCTTGGCCTTTGGCTTTCATTCCCACAGTTTTCCCTCCAACTAATCTAACTTTGCCATAATAAATACTAATAACATAATGGGATATTTACTTATAGACATATATAAAGAACAGGACGCTAACTGAACTGAACTTCAGTTATAATTTATTTGGATATTCAAGGATGTGCTTATACTCTCCTACATTATATAGTACACATAGTACACAATGAAGAATGATAACTAACAATTTAATTATAATAATATATCTAACACATTGAATATAGACTAAATATTATCATACTAATGTGGCTTATGTGAATACAAATAAATATACAAGTTAAGTACACTAACTAACTAAATTACAAACTAGTATAACTTGAAAAACTAATCTCTGCCTGAATAACTAAAATGGGACTGACCAAAAATGCCTGACAAATACCCCTACTTTGTGTGATTGGACATTGCAGACACAATTCTGTTGTGTGTACATGTCACGTATACTAAGAAAAAGGGTTATTACATGGCAAAATGTCACAATTGTGTAGATATTGACACTGAAAATCGACTGAGCTTTTGTGGACTAGCATTTACCACATAAGTTACTAATGCATAGACGTGTATTTAAGTAATTGTCATCCAATTAACTGCGACAATAGTTAAACGTGAGGTGGAACCATCGATCTAATGAAGATTCGCCTGCATTTTACTAATAGACTGTCTTCCTTACGGCCTGTCAGACTTAAAAATAATGACAAATATGCATTACGCCTCCAAAGAAAGCTTGACTGATTCGAGATGGCTTACGATAACTTTCTACATACAATTTTAATTGCTTGTGTAGTTCTAATAATATTTGAAAAGAAAGGAACGATACAGCAAAGCCTCTGCGAAACATTAAATTTATTACAACCTGATTTGTGAAATGTGAAATCAAAGTGTAAAACTAACGAATAGCAACTAAAATAATGGAATAGACTACAAAATGCTGTTGCTGCAAATCTACGTACTTTTGATAGAAGTTTTCTGCTTTGCATCTTTTAATACCAAGGTACAGTACATTTTTAACATAATTTTTCTAAAACCGAATAATAATACTAATTGTGAATTTTTGAGCATGGACCGTTTAAGATTTACACTTGTGTACGGAATTCCCAATACATAAATGTCAAAGTAATTTTATTTTACCTAAAATACAATGGAGCCTGGTATTTCTATATCTGTTTTAAATGGTAAGATATAAATACATTTATGTGTTTGAGTTAAGTGGGTGTAGAAGTAAAAGGCTTAAAGCGAAATATCCCATGAATATTAACAATTGCTGTTGAATTGTTGAGTTTTAGTGAGTGCATTTACTTTCTGTAGTTGTAGTTGGATGATTGAAGTGTAGAGAATGATTTCTTATTGAATTTAGGGATAATAGCAGAGCACGTTGCACTGTAAGTAAAGCTGCTGTTAAAAGGTGTGCAATGTAAATTGTAAATATTCTGAGCGAGGTATGTGTGAAGTCAAAATGTCATCTACATACGAGAATATATATAGGAGGACGAAAAGTAACAAAGTGCTGAGTCTAACAGTAGAGAGGAGAAACATGGAAATCAAGTCAGCTCTCAAGTGGTTGCTCACTTCTCTCTTTTACTATCTCTCTCTCTCTCTTTCCTCTCTCTCTTTTCTGTACTCACATCACATTCTACATTGTTGAATCGCTTCGTTTGCTTTGACTTGGATTGCATTGCTTTAATAGTAGAATGCTCTAGCTTTGCTATACTGGCTCACTGGCTCTGCTTGGATTGCTTTGGCTCTCGAGAGAAGAGAGGTGAACATTGACCTAAAAATATTCCGTGTATAGCTATGTGAGAGTAGTTAGTTAGTTTAGTTAGTGTTTGGTTTGCAGTTTCCACTGTGTGTTCAGTGTACACTGCCTCCATAAGTAAATGGCAGGGGGGAAGGGGAGGTTGCTCCTAGATTCTCTCTACTTACTTTATATTCTATTGTATCTTTATTTCTACATGTTGCTTTGTGTTCAGCTTATAATGCTCATTTTACTAATACACACACACTTCCTTCATACACTCTTTTAATATTATTATGTTCTTTTATTTTCTGTACTTCTATCTATAAGTTATTCATTTAGGCAATCCTAAGTAGAGAGCTTTTCATCATCATAATAGAATGGCTTGTGGGTGAAAGCCTTGCCAATTTGCTATCGTTCACCTTACCTTTACTTAACACAAGGGATATATAGATAGTCAGTGGACTACTACTATACGTTAGTTCACTATACATGTGCTCCTATTTGCTTATGTATTATGTATTGCATAGTCGACACTTCATTTACTATCCCTTTATTCACATATACACATACTCTAGATGGCTATGCTATGTATAGGTGTGCAGCTTTAGTATTTACAGCTATATATTGCTCTCCTAAGCTATTTATATAGACATTTATACCTACTTTTACACTGTGAATACCTACCTAGGTACCTATGTACTTTACTTAAACTAGGTAGCAACTGTAGATTGTAGATCCCTTAGCGTATATTCATTATACTCATTAAGTAAATGAATAACAGAAGGGAATGCCATTATGAATTGCATGCTAAGACGATAAGCTTTAATTACAATCATATTTAATGCCG
This sequence comes from Tomocerus nigrus, assembly GCA_019776505.1. NCBI lineage: Eukaryota > Metazoa > Arthropoda > Collembola > Entomobryomorpha > Tomoceridae > Tomocerus > Tomocerus nigrus. The sequence goes on from JABASI010000261.1 coordinate 35,254, forward strand.
TGGAAAAGCACTCTGTTTGTTTCTACATCTACTATAATATATGAACTGCACTTAAATGCATTTAAGGGTTACAATTTACAAGTTATACGATTAACTTTCAACGAGACAATGCATGCATGGAAGCCTTGAATGATTGTTATGTAGTACTAGTATAAGTCTTTCATCATTGTCCTAATGATTAATAGATACTTACTATCGAAATAATAGTACCATGTTTGCACATAATGCATATACAAATACATTGAAGTGCAGGACACCTCTATACATTTAAACTTACACTTATATAGCAACGATTAAGAAATAACTTCTATTGTGTGTATACCACCAAGAAAACTACAATTTTGCATACAATTGTCCACGTGGATGCCATTGTCTTGTAATTATAGTGTAGGAATCCTAAAGTTAGTATCACCTAGTTAGTTGGTATCAAACATAATTACCTGGTATTTATGTACATACAAATCGGTTAAAATTGTAAATATGTATGATATAAATCGTATTTTAATAGCATTGTGGTCTTGTGGTTGTAGTAGATATGCTTTTTACTTCTATCTGCCTCAATGCACAATATATCAGCTTAAAATATTTTTTACGAATACTTTTACTGATTTTAAAATAGTAGAATTAAATAATATCATCTACTTCATATGTATGATAATGATAGGTATGTTTATGTTCTTAGTGTAAGAAAATTGGCAAACTACGCCGTAGGGATAATGATGGCAATAATATATGACGCAAACATCTTGAAAACAATATCAAAAGGTAAACAATAATTTCTTTCTCCCTCATCAACAAGCGAATAACGAAAGTGTTAGCTGGTTGTACTTGTTCTTGGTTGTCGCATTGAAATTTTTTACATTTACCTCTAAGTTGGATAGCAAAGCACATAGCTAGAGCTGAGAACAAGATAGTGCAATCTCCATAATAGCTTACTTAACAGTTCCAACTTTTCCTTGTAATGCCTAATGTACAACTGTATGGCTTACAGTACAGAGTACAGACAGATGGTTCTTAGAATGTTAGTAGAATGCAATCTAGGACTCGTACCTTCTAGTGGTTGCGACATCACGACTGACTGTGAAGGCAAATAAGTAAGCATCAGCAGAGAACTGTACAGAGCCGAGCTATCCATAGTTCCTAATCACAAAGACGTTTTTTAAGTGAACTGTGAGCAAGCTGAAGCTGACACTGCCTTTCGCCAAGACAAAGGCGAGTTGTAAATCTTATGATTACGTAATGTAACACAGAAAGAAATGAATGGCTGATTGTGAGTTCTTGTAGCTACTATGCTTACCAAACATTCCTAATTCATTCCTTTTACGCTAGTAAAGTACTTACTACTTATACTTACCCCTTTCGTTCATTGCATTAAGTATAAAGTTGATAATTCCTCAAAGCCAGCAAACAATGCATACCTATGATATCGCTCTTGCACTGCGCTTCATTGTTATTGTATTTATCTGTTGGTAGTAGTAGGTGGACGTAGTACCTAGTGTTGTTGTGTCATGAAAACTATTGCAAATAACTGGCTCCGTCCCAGCATTTTATTCACAACAATCCTACAATGCTCATCCCATTTTATCCCTACCTTGCCTTCCCTTTATTTCTTAATGAGAGAACGTAATAAATATTATTTGCAAGGACAGGGACCCTTAATCTACTGCGGACTTTCTCCGAAATGTGAAGAGGACTAGTCAAGTCACTAGGACTTTTACCTTACAAATGTAATGACCGAATTCATTGAATGAATTTTACATGAGGGTCCAGACTAAAGCTTGTAAAAATAATATACACCTGCCTATTGTTTCCTGTCTGATATAATATAGGGATCTGTGTTGGTGGGATGGGTGTGGGTACTGTAAAAGCAGGTGGAATAGTCATTCCTGAAAAAAGCAGAATAACTACTGCATTCACAATAGTTTGCATTTTATTACAGCATAATGTCACAACACACTGCTAGAACAAGGAAAAATTAAAAAAGAAATTTCATTTATTATCGCAGCCATATAGTTTGGTTGTCGTCTGTGAACTAATAAAAATGTAACACGATGCTTTTTAAATTCTTGGCCTTGTTTTAATGACAAGAGAGCTCCACAGGCCATAAAAATATGATGTTGCCCAAAGCTGAGCTATTGGCTTGGCTGACATATGGACCACAGAGTAAGAGCAGAGAGTGAGAAACGTCTATTGAATACCGACACTTGTTGGCTTGTTGGTTGGTGAAGGGTGGTTAGAATTCTATTGGAAGTATGTAGATGGATGTGACAAGAGCAGCCAAACTAAGCCACAGAGCTAGGACATACAGAAAGAGAGAGAGAGACAGAGAGACAGAGAGTTGTCATGTAATGCGATTCCATGCAAAGGAAACTATATGCTATACGGACATCACTATTGTTTGCACGTTTTTGCTATTTCTTATATTATTATATTCGTGTAATGTATGTATGTATTATAAAGTTAGTCGTCTCGTCTGATCGTTACTTGTGGGACATGGCGTAGTGTTAAAAGCAATGCAATGGCGATGGTGAAGGGAAAGAAAGGAAGTAGGTTGTTGCTCATTTCATTTCAATTGCGCTCATGCATTTCATTACGTATAGGACTTGTGTGTAAAAATGTAGAGAGAGAGAGGATATTCTAATATATATGGGACTATTAGACACGCTGTAGTTGATATAATGCTGTGCTATCTGTAATATATGTAAATGTGTATTAGTGTTTTTAAATGTACATCACGTTTTCTGAATAGGTATATACGTATTTATTTATATAAAACTTTCCGCCGTACTTTTGCATGCGATAAAATAGCGTAAATACGTATACGTAGTAGTTTATATGACACTTATCGTGGGCTATCTCACATCACTTGGATAAGGCAAGCTCTGTATTTAACAGAGTGTAAAGTAAAATCGTCGAGGAAGGAGAGGATTGCATGGGGAAATTTTTTGCATTGGATTCTACATAGAGTAACGAAACGAAACGAAGTGAATCTGGATGTGAATCTCCTACCTACATAAGTACATAGTAAGTACATAGAACAAATGTAATGTCATTCCCTTTAGATTGCCTTCTCCTCTCCTCTCCTTTTAACATTCAACAGTATGCCAGCCTTTCAAAAGATTTTCCCTTGAAAATTTTCCCAATGCAATCGCTTACGTATACATGCATTACTTCACTTTACCATTTACTTACTTACTTGTGTTGACTTGCCTTCACTTGACTCATGAGGAATCAGTCTCTCAGCTAGCCTATAGTCTATGTAGAATAATCTTCCTTGGGAGAGAATGTATGTTAAGTACTACGTAGTAGTAGAAGATAGATTTCTACAGACATTTCCATTCCACTACTACTCCAACGTAGATACTTACTTACACACAAGACAGAATTCAACATCCAACCCCCGTGGACAACCCTTAAGTAAAGTAAAGGTTGTTTTCAATCGCCTTCTTACAGTTTTGCCTTGTCTTCGAATGTTCTGTCTAGTCTTTCTATTCTTCTTACATTATGGCACCGTTCTTATAGCTAGAGGAGTGATAGGTACCTTTAAAACCTTCACTTTACTTACTTTGCTTCAAATATAATACATAAGATACTATCCACCAAATATAAAAGGAAACGAACCATATCTATCAACAAGCTATGCTGTTCTCAATCCATGGGCAATAATAATTCACCTATCTATTTCCATTTACAATATATTTTCCAATGTGAAATTTCAATATTTGGAAATCCATCCACAGAAAGCCTAATTTATGCACGCTGTACACACCAATACACTACTACAGGGTAGCAGAGAAAGTAAAACTGATGCTGCATATTAAATGATTTCGTGATTTTCAATGATTTGCCCTTGCATGTGTATGTGTAGGTAATATTTTATTTTTCCTAAACTACTCTACCATCATATAATTGTGTACAGTTTTACTAATGTACTTAAATATGTTACAGAAATAATGCCTGTATATATAGGTATAGATATACATTATGAGCGTTTGTGTTAAGAGGATGGTGATTCATATAAATAATTGTTTTCCTAAGTCATTATTTTATTTGTATTTCAAAGACACTCTATTCACAAGATATGAATATGATAACAGATATGAATAAGTAAGATAATATGGTAATATTGAGCTAAACCTATGAATTTTAGGAAATATTTCTGTTGTAATTCTGTGACTTACACTTATAGAGTTCTTGAGTATCAGAAAATATTTTGGTCTCAAGTATTGAATATTAAGTATGTAATTATGTCGTACTACAATGCCATAAATTGATCGATTTGTGCCAAAAAATTGTAGGGCAGCACTTTATTCCGATTTGTTATGAAATTAAAATTGCATCTATTCTATTTCTCCATTACTACAAATCGGATTCTAGGCTATCAAGAGCACTCAAACTACGTTTATAAAGCAATATTTTCATTTTCCATTAATGATTTCTATGTATATTTATTGTCGTGAATATAAAATGAGAAGCAAAGTAAGGAATAAGAAATGTAGCGGATGTGTGTGTGTGTGAGTGGAGCTAAAAGTAAGTAAAGTTTAAGAGAAGGCAACGAAACCAAGGCAAAGTCTTATCAGCAGTATCGGCCACAGGAGAACAGAACAACGTTGTTCTGTTCCCATATATCGAAATCGTCCCTTTTGAAAGGAAGGATAGGTTCTTTAGTACAGCACGTATGTAAGTGAATGTAGAAATGTGGCAAAGTGTATGAAATGAACCTTCTCTCTGTCTCTCCCCTCCATCCTGGGCAAAGCAAATCTACAGCATAGTTAGCTGCAGCAGAGGAGAGCAACCAACCAAAGAGAAACTCGAAAGCATTTACTTTACCTACGGCATTATTGAATACACGTTAACCCTATGTGAATCTGTATGTACAGCAAGGTCTGGAAATACACAAGGATTGTGGACCGGAATATATAGGAGGAATATTACATAGAGCTTTACTTATACTAGGACTCTCTCCGTTTTCATCTCCATTTACTTCACTTTACACTTTGGTTAGGTTGTGTACCCTCTCCTACTATACAGTCCTTCCCTGCCTTCCTTTCACAAGAAAAAATTCCAACGAGAGCTAAAAATACTCCCGGGTTTTCTCCCTGCGAGACAAGCGGGCTAAAATCCTCTCCACACAAATTCCCTCCTTTCGTTGATTCTTAGCCAGCGTCTCGTCGGAGAGACACTAATAAGCGCTACACTCTTCCTATCAGCATAGAAGCAACAGGTAAGAAAAATAGAAATTACAAGGTGAAAATTTCGGGGAAAAGTCACCTTTTCACGTTCCGTGTTCTTCAACCACGGGCAAGTTGTTTCCTGCGAAAGTTTCCATTGGAGGGATTTCTGAGTAGTGGAGGTGAATTTCCAGACGCGTTCTTCCCATTCTCAAATCTTTTTGTTTTCTTTCTACTCTCTTACAGGAAGTAGCTGCTGGTGTCGTGTCGTCCTCTTTACATTTGCTGACGTGGATTCCTTTGGTTATTCCTCCAACAATCACTTTTTGCAACCGTTATCAACAGAATTTTTCGTTATTTTGGTGAAAGTTAACAGTTTTTCTTTGGAACACGAATTTATGACAACTTTTTGAAGTGAAAGTTTCATCATCCATCCACAATATTGTGCCTGGTCGTTCTTTAGTTTAATTTAGTTATAGGTTTTTTAAACTTTCTGTTGATGTGAAGTGCGACAAACAATTTATGACTAGTGGATAGCTTTTTTATCAAGAACGTTGTTTTTTAAGTTAACTTTAGTTTCTGCATTTTTTTCCCTTCAAAATGATGGCTGCTCCCGGAGCCGCAGCGTGGCTCTTTCTTCAGTATAATAAACACTTAAATGTTATCGGGGAAGAAGTTCGCAATTCTTTCAAGGATGAATCCTGTGCAGACGCTAAAATTGTTTGTGAAGGAGGATCTATTAACGTCCATCGTCTTATTTTGGCTTCCGCCAGTCCATGGCTTAAAACGGTATGCTTTTTCTTTCATCATTTTTTTCAGTTAATTTGCTTAATCTGATACTGATGAGCAATGAGATCTTTTATCAAAACGACGGGATTCCAAACAATGGCAAGTGGGGAAAGGGGAAAGTACTACCAACAACTTTTAAAATTATTTCAATCTATGCATGGGTGAAAATTCGGGTGAAATTCGGTTCGTGAAAGTCGGTGGTAAGAAAGTCAACTTTCGGATCGAGGCTATTATTTTAAGTTTTATCTGATGATATCTCATCATTCATCGTCCAAGTCAATAAGTCAAATCTTGTATCGTTCTACTAGCTAGTGTATAATATTATTATGAATTTATATTCACAGTGCAGTAGTTTGGTAATGGTAAATAGGTATTATACCAGCGGAATCTCTCTGCTTTCTTGAAATAATATGAGAAATTGCTTTTATTATGAAATGGCAGGTATTTTATAACGGAGATGACATAAGGACTATATCCTTTTGGCATTTGACCTTACCATTTAGTATATTTACTCTATTAGACAGACTGTACAGTAATGCAACTATATTTCAGTTGTGGAACTTGGAATAAAATCAGTAATTACTAATTAGTAATGTTAGTATGTTAGTAAATACCACAATTTCTAACTAAATACCTTTAAGTTAAGGCCATTATTATCTTTAATTAAAATTTAAAATTATAATATGCAACTGAAATTCTATCCATATAAATCATAAATCAATATTATTAACTGGGAGAAATATTCATGCGTAATAGAGATTTTATTATGAATATTATTAAAAACATTACAGTTAATTTAATTAGGCTAACTGGGATTTAATAATTGATATCAAATTAAAACCTTTGTAAGTATGATGCACCGAGTTACTATTCCTACATTGTTCATTGTGGTCATTATAATAAATAATTATTTGCTTAGGTGTACCTATTTACAGTACACTGGTACTGGTACTCACACAGTACAGATATTTAGGTCGCTAACAGAGAAGATAGCATACATACAGACAGAACACAGATAAATAATATTTATTTCCAACTTTTATGATAAGTTGTTGTTACATCCATCCATCCAAAGTTTCCTTAAGTAAGAAAGGACAGCACAGCAATCATCCTACACATTCATTTCCTGGAGGTTATTACTCAAGTTCATAAGAAGAAGGCTAAAAGGGATTTCCGTTATCTAGGCTAAAAATATGATCATAGAGGCTAAGGCAAGCCCCAAGTGTAAACTCAAGTTCAGAAAGGGACGACTGATGGAAAGGTGATAGTAGGCCGAACTTAAAGCTGTCTCTCATTTCCAAGTGCTATCAACTTGTTTTGTTCGTGTGGGTCATTCAACATATAGAAAACCGTTCTGTGAAATCTATCTATAGTTGTATAGATATATGGTTTTAAGTCTACAGAGTAGGTATGTATATTCAGAAGAGAAATATATAAGTTTCTGTCTATTATCTATTTACGATACGAAGAGGATCCGTGCTATGGGAAGCCATATACAGAGCATGGTAAGGCATGGCAGTTTTCTTTCGTAAAAGGAGATATTAGGGGAACTTTCTGTAGTTTATTGTGTATAAAGATGAATTTCCTTTTGGACGTTTACACTTTAGGCTCCAGCCATGCATCCGCAGAATCCCCAATCCTTAGTACTTTAGTTTTACTTTTAGTTATAAAGGAGAGGAGAGAGAGAGAGGAATAGTGCGTGGTATGCATTATGATGATGCCGTCGTCGTAGAGGCGACTGTATTATATGTATATAGGCGTCCATGAGATCAGGTAGCAATGGGAAAGGAAAGGTAAATACGAAACCCCAATGAAGTAGGTTCCGATGTACAAGGCTTTAACTATATAACACAGTAAGTAGAATAATGACATATACGTAGTTAAGTTACCAACTGCGTGTAATAATAATAGGCTTACTGAGAATGGATGATGTGTAAGTGTGTAGTGACGTATACTAGCCATCCATCCAAGCCAGAAAGCAAACAGGGCGAGAAGTGAAGGAATATTATATAGGCTGGGATGATGATGATGGCCAGGGCCAGAGACCAGACATGTTGCATTCTGTTTTGTATTTCAATAGAATTCGGAGAAGGGAGTTGAGTGAAGGGATGGAATGGAAAGCCGAGGACTGAAAGCAGAGGAAAGGGACCCTTCCCTTCCTATTTTCATTTCATTGACTAAACTAGCTAAATAAGTAGAAACGCCGCTCTCTTCTCTCTCTCTCTCTGTCTCTCTCTCTCTCCTGCCTGCTCTATATAGGCGCAATATTATTCTCCATGTAACACAAAGTGTGTATATTGAATAGTTAGTGTTAAAGCTCTGTAAAAGATTTGAAAGAGTTTTGGAGAGAAGAGAGAGAGAGAGAGCTGTACTCTTACTCTGTCATATCGTCATGCATGTGTATAGTAAGTAATGGTAAAAATATTATGCATAGGAATGGGCTGAACTGACAAAAGCCACAATACCTTCCTATGTTGATCATGGCTGGTTAGTTGGTTTGAAATCCTCATAAACTCCACACAACTGTATGTAGGGAGGTGAAAGTTGGCAACGTGTTTGGAAAAAGGAAATTTAGGCTTGGCTGGCTTACTACACTAATGTATAAAGTTTTAAAGTGAGGAGGAAACCAAGTTAAGAAGTACATACTACTACGTACACTAATATTTTCCATGCCATACCAATAGATAGATAGCTGTTGCTTGCTTTGCTGCTGGCTGACGATGAATTCAAGTCGTCAAGTAGTAGAAGTGGTCTGGTTTGGTTTGGTCTGCTGATCTCTCTCATGCTATAATAAATGTATGTAGTGTAGTATGAGCTGTGGATCGGCTTCGTTGCATGCATAGCGTAATAGCATGGATGGCACAAGGAAAAATTCTCTCGTAATAGTATTCTACTAGTGAAGTTTTGCTGAAGCAACGCCATTGTATCCTATGGGCCACAGCACGGTGATGTGCTAACGTCAAGTAATGCAAAGCTAAGCAAAGTAATGAAGTCGTAGTTGAATTCCCATTGCCATTCCTCTGCCTGTGTGTGTAGATAGAGGAGAGCCTACTCTTACTTTAGTTTACTCTTATTTGTTGGTTAGAGATAGGTAGCTCATGAAGGCTCGTTTGCTTGTTCTGTTGTACCGTGTACCATGACATGACAAGCTCATGCTATCATCATCGTCGTCTCCAATGCCTTTCCTTTGCCTTGCCTTTATTGTTAGTTAGTTCGACTACGTATAACTCTACGGCTACGGCGTAGGTAAAATTTTAAGTGTTGCTGTTGTTATATTATTATTCTTCAGTCAGTTTCGTTCTCCGTTGTCATTCACGTACTTTTATTGTAGTCTGATGGGATGTGAATGTGAGTCCGTGAATCATGCATCGTAATGCCAAACCATGATAATAATAATATGATGATGATGCTGCTGCTGCTGCTGATTCTGCTGATGTTTGAGTATAGTTTGAATAGCGGACGTATTAATGTGTAATGTGATACTCTACACACTAGAAATGGCTATCCAAAACTCCCAAGTAAAGTGTAAAGTGATGCATGCTAATATCATAATAATAACAACTAACGAACTTATGTAAACTTTGCCAAATAAAAATACATACAAGGAGATATGCACATCCCTAGGCAAGTCATGTAATAAATACACGATACTTGCATTGCATACAAGTAAACAATTCTGTTTGCATAGATTTTGCTGTATGTAGTGGACTCACTCAGTTGCCCCTGTCCCTGTCTCAGACACAATCAGTTAGAAAATAGAAAATAATAATAATATTATATGACGAGACGAGGCGATAGGGCAAAGTACAAAAACAGTCTAGTTATGTACGTATATGTAAGCATTTGAGTAAATGCGAGAAAAGTGAAATATAATACGCCAGCTATATCCGCTTTGATTGCTTTTACATTAGTCATAGTCTGTGCTGGCTGTATTAAGCTCGACTTACACCACTCTGTAATTGCAAATGGCGTAAATTGTCCATTAAAGACTACAGAATCAGGATGTAATAAAATTATATACAGATGAAATCACAGACAGTAAGCATGACATGTCTGGGGACTCATGATGACACATTATATTCATACAGTAATTAAAAAATTGCTTTTCATATTTAATGTGTGCTTGCATTTTACAACACGCTGCAGTGGGTATCATATAAACTGCAAAATATGTTTACGTTATCATGTCACTTCATTTTCTAATTTTCCTTTCTTATATGAAAGGAAGGAAATCTTTATAGAATTCATAGGATAAAAGTTGGTTGTAATATGCAGCTATAAAATAAG
>JABASI010000262.1:0-45450 GCA_019776505.1 Tomocerus nigrus
GTGTACGTGCACGTACATTACTATGGAAAAGGCGGAGCATAATATCACGTGATGTTTCAACAGTTAAAAACTCGACTGTAGGTATATCTTTAGTAGTGACTAGTGAGTGTGCTAACAAGTAAGTAGGAGGACGTAAAAATAGCTGTTGCTACTGCTTCCAGGAGAGAGGTTGCCACTGATCCAGCTAATAATATTATGGAGTCTGAAGCTAAGTAAACATATTATTTGTGTATACAGGAAACATTATTGCATGTATTACGGTATTGAACAACCGGCCTGCATACATGTATTGATGTTGAAGTCGTCGGAAAAGGATTTTTAGTTGAATAGAGGGTAGGTAGGGTCAAAATGTGAGATATGAACAAGAGGAGATTAAATTTTCTGCGCTATTCCTTTACTCGAGTTTCTAACGGATGTATTTGGAGAAGTTATCTAGGGCAGTATTAATGAAGGCGGGATGCGTATCGCAGAACGGCTTAAAAGTTGCTCTTAATCTCTGTTCTCACTTTCGGGGAATTCTATCAGTTGAATTTAACTGGGAGCTGAAGTATCTAGGCCTAGCACGTTGTTTTCAAACAAAATAATTCATATGATAATATTTAGATAAGGTCAGAGTTCATTCTTGTCCAACATTTCCATATATTTTGCATCAGTTTTGACTTGTGAAGGCTTTCCAGGCCGTCAATTTCAGTTGCTCTGGAGTTTTCTGTTGACGAAAACAAATTGCGATGCTCCGCTTCCATTCGACGATTTTATCCACGGCAAGTGTTTGAGTGTTCCTTTTCTATTCTCCATTTCTATTGACCAAACGGATCTGAGCTAACACCACTGACTATTCCATGAACAAGCATGTCGTTCAAACTTTACATTGGTCCCTGCTCTTTGTGTGCCATGTAGGAAGTAGAGATTATTTGTGTAGCTTCGAGAGTTATTGTGAGACAGCTTATACATATTTATCTTCGAGTACAAGGGACTCAACGACAGCAGCGCCGTGCCGTTCGCCAGGAGATAGTGTTCGTTTATTGGGACTTGTTTGTATGGGCACAAAAGAAATGCTAGTGGAGTAGGGTGAGAACCGTTCCATTTCTACATAATATTTTATATCAACGTGATGATTCCATTCACATTTCAATTTCAATATTCCCTATAGATACACACCTATGTGTTCTGTAGGTAGGTCCTTCAGAATTTCATTTAGTCCTTAGTATAATATTATGTATCCAGCAGAAGACGTAGTCCTCCCTCACTGAATACCCCTACTAAATAGATAGACATGCTTAGTGTCCTATCCTTAGCACAGCAGTCAACTTATGCCAACAGACAGACAGCAATAGCAGGCTGTGTAGCCTCATTCCACAATAATGGCAATGGACCTCTCTCCGTAGTTCTACTTCTCCGTCTGCCTGGCGTGCTCTATATATGCTTTTAATGTTTGCATAAGTACTCAAAGAACTCATCTTGGATACTTGGATCCTGCTGAGTGAGAAGAATGGAGTCCAATGCAGATGGAGAACGAGGCAGCAGTATAAATTGACCACAAGCGACTAGATTCAGCTATGTAATTCACACTTGAATTAATTAATTCGCCAGGAACGGTAAGTGGGAACCCTGGGACGTCCTTGTCACAAACAATAATTATGCATTTCCAAACCAAAGCAGGAAAATGGAGACCAGTCTCACTAAATAAAATAACTAGGTACCTATCTTTCTCTTATATGTAGTTATCCGGAGAAATATTATTACACCTGTAGTGACTAGACCTGCTCATCAAAAATACAAAGCTGCTGCCATTTATAAATGCAAGAGAATACCTTAGTCCGTAATTTCTATCAGAACTTCCTCACTTCTCCAATGCTTAACTAATGAAGGATATAAGCATGTTATATTTTTTATGACACATTCAATTAAATACCTACGTTAATTAAATTGATTGTCAATTAGATATCCACCAAAGTGTGACAATTCAAACAGAAAGTACATGTGGGAAGATGTGGGCACAGAAGCTTGCTACGTCTCTAATTAAATTGAAAGAGGAAATCAATAACACTTGAAATGGACACCCAACTCCACATACAGGTACTCCCACACTCCTATCTCACGAGTAAATAAAAGACTTCATGGATTTCTACAAGATTGTTCAATTGTTTTCCAAGAATCCTTAGACAGAGTTAGATGCTCAGCTAGAATAATATTGATACAATTTCTTAAGTGCGAAATGTATCTAGTGCTATTAGAAACTTGAAAATAATACGATTGAAGTTGACTGTGAGAACCCAGCAGATGTCTTGTCTGCTTACGCTATTTTAATTTGGAATCTTCTCCAAATAAATGCTGATGGAACCCAGAAAAAAAGTTCAAGAGAAAGCTTGTAGGGTTTCGTGGCGTTACCAAATAAAGAGCTTCGCCCAGTCCTGGCTACCAATTAAAGAGTACCGTCATTCTGTCCTTTCTATCTTGCTACATCTCTTTTAAATTATCAACGCTTCCCTACACCCGAATGTCACTATATTAATTTACTAATATTATCAAAAACATTTATTTCCTCATCCCCGAATTTTTAGACAAGTCTAGCATTCAGTGATAGCACCATGTACCTTCTTTATTCTGATTTTGTGAAAGTTTATCTCCTGGTCATATTGAGTATATATACGACTCAATACAATATATATAACTAAAAAACTATTAAAGTTGAATTATTAAAATAATTTTACTCTTTCTGTATTTCCTTATTTATTTCCAAGAAACCAGCTGAGTGATTATTCAGAAAAGTTGTGAGAATTATGTAAAAATACTTTGAACTCGAAAACTTTCAAATATGAATTATATGTTTCATTATAGAAAGAGTAATGCTTAGTATTTAAGTACAAAGGATTGTTATTAAATAACCAGTAAAAATTTAGAAAAATCATGTTACATAATATGTGCTCAATAGAAACTGTCACAGGGACAACGTCACATTATTTTATATGCATGATAAATTATTTTAGTAGCATCTCTTACAGTAATTCTACATCTTTGTAGACATTACTTTGTCAAGAAATAATTAAAAATAGTGGCATATTGAAGTTCTTTTTGGTTATATACAGGATAATAATAAATGTTAAATACGCCATTGCATTGTTTTATTGTATTTTGTAGGGAAGTAGATACAAGTACTATTGAAGACATGGAAGAGGCGAGGATGAATGGAATTTACATTGACGAGCGTATGAACTCAAGTTAATCTTAAGACAGCTCTAATATATTCTGCTGGGCTGTTGAATTGTTCCAGCTGTCGTGTAAGGGAATGCCAAGGGAAAATAAAGTGGAGATGCTGAGACAAGGATAACCAGAAAAGCCCTAACAATTCTAAACAAAAGAAACTAATTGAATTGAAATGCAGATTGTGCGACACAGGGTCGCAGCTTAGACCTGCCTCACTCTTAACACTGTTTCCATTTCCAAATAATATTATATCAAAAATGGAGCTTTGTTTCAACTTGAAAAGAATTTACACAACGTCCTAATTTAATTTTTAATCTAGCAGTGCCAAAGATTTTTAATTTTATTTGAATTGTAACAAAGTGTTGTAGTCATTAATTCCTACTCTCAATGTAGCCTCCTGTTTTTGTGTAGTCAAATGTTAAATGTAGTGACAGGTGGACATCTGTGTGTAATCTCTACATGGATTTAGCACATTCTTTTTTCCGTTGAATAGTGCACAAATAACAAAGTCAACGAAAACAATTTGTTTGGTACTAAATATAAAGCAGAGATCTGTCCAGTATTATTGGTGTAAACAGAAATGCCCAAAGTTTTGTACCTTCTGTCCCTCTTTGGAAATTGCAATCTCTTCACAAAATGGAATTCAATAATTATTCCGAATCGCATCACTAGGTGTGTAACCTTTAGCTATTTGACGGATCTGAACCGGAGCCACTGGCTGTGGTCTGTACACAAATGAAATTGCTTCTTCCACCTACACACGTCGACACTGCTGGATGGACACGTCTAAGTGGGTAGGTCATTTTAATAAAAGCGTTGGAAGTCTCAAATATTTTCACTTTGATTCTCTTGGTGGTAGATATTATAGCTGGTAAGTATTAAAGGAAGATGACACGCAGTGACCGTAGCCTGCGGGTTTAATCGATTCATCGTTAACTCATAGCTAGCAATGATAAGAAGGAAAATGTACATTTCATTTCATAGGATATCCCCCGAAATTTAGAATTGTGGCTCTACCCTGTATTCAGCATAATCTCCATTCAAATCAAAATGACTGCTTTACAAAGAAGTAAATGCAATGGAATTTTGGCTCAAATTGAAGCGTTGGATTAGGATTACGTTGGATTAAGTTTGAAAAGGTTGGGCTAGGGTGAAACTAAAGAATTTGGATCTGATCGGCTTTTAGTTTATTTTGCAAAGTTAGTCTCAATTTTATCAAAAAGAAATTCTCTTTAATGTTGAATTTGTGGTAATTTTGTCTTTTATACATTTCTTATGACAGTCTCAAAAATTCTCTATTTAATAAGCTAAGGTAAAAATGAAAATATTTCGCTGTTGTGATTGGGTTTTAGAATGAATTTTACATATTTTAACCAAATTTCCTTTCCCCTTTGCAATAAAAGATAAATAGCATTTAGCATGTGTGGGAGATTATTATTATATAGGTAACAAAGCTACTAGTCTATATAGTCCATGAATGACATGAAATAGGATTATAGATGTTGTAATTCTTATCAGTGCTAGATCGAAAGTAAATTGATGGTGAATTTATTGCTACCCCCTTGTAGGGGGTCACTTGATAACATAACTCTTCTTGCAGAACACTCGTTTAATATTTCCTAGTTCCTCGTCGTCGATATTACATGATTCTAGATTCCAGGACAGGAGGGAACTATTCCCACAAGTCCATTGCCAATTAAGCTAAACTGTATACTCAATTAATGTAAATGCATTAATAACTTAATTATACTTTTGCTAGGTCTGTACTCAACTTTCGCTGAAAATTATTTTAGTCAACAACAGTTCCTATCTACTCATACTCCTCAGGTTAAATTGCCGAAATATCATACGATGTAATTAAATCTTTGCCAAATATGGGCTAATAAATTTGTTCCGCAGAAACTATCATTACCAGGAGCTTCTAATTCATTTCAAAACAAATATTTTTATCTGCGATAGATACTATGATGTATTCAAATTGGGGTAAATACAATAAAAATGTAAATTGATCTGGGATGACGACTAGTAGTTACGCAGACAGCCAATCGTTGACAATTATTGAGTTTAGATCCGATTCTGGAGTTAATCTGGATTGCCTATGGTCACGACAAACTCATCCGACAACCGCCATTATAACACACTTCACACACTTACCATTTCATAATCATCTATCTTGCTGATGGAGCGTAAGTACAAATTCACAGATACATCCGTGGGTCCTTCCCCGAATAAAATCAGTGACATAAAATAAAGTAAATTGCATTTCAAATCAAATGTCTCGTCTCCTCATGCTTTTAAATAAACGTAAATAGTATTTATTAAGATAAATCTATAAATTACTAAATAACTAATGTAATTAGATCAAAACGAACATTAATAACGTGCATCGTAGCAGCACCGATCCACCAATATGTAAATTATAATTCACTTTTAATTAACTGTTCAGCTTCTCAACAGCTAACTACATCTATTTCTAAAGGTGAAGTGAAAAACGTGTGATTGTGATACATGTGTCTATAGTATGTGTATAACAGTTATACTATTAAAATTAATTATTATTTCTTAAAAATAAATGTAAACGTAGAACGTAGGTACTTAAATTATTCTCACGCAAAAATAACATGATAATATGCAATTTCGTTTATGAAATAGTATGAAGCTACACTAACTACAAGTAATGTGTGTCTATTGCATAGATAATAAAAATAAAGCATGTCGTTATAAAATCCAAGAAATAACAAAAAAAAGCATGAGTAGTTTTGTCGACCATTTCAAAATTAATGTTCGTTTGAAAATGCGTCATTAAAGAATATTAGATGAAAATAAAAATAAATGCAACTCTGTGATCACAATGTCAGAGTACGTTGTTTTAGATGTGATAAGCATTGGACTACTAATTGCCTAAATATACGACATAAAATTCCATGGGCAGAATTCCTGTAGTATCTTTTTAGATGATGTTGATAACAGTAAGTCGTTAGTTGTTAGTACAAGGAGTTATCGATACATGTGATATGCTATGCAAATTTAGTAGTTGAAAGATTTTCCTGCAAATAAATATGTACGTTCTGACAATCATATGAATGAGTTAGGCTAATATGACACTGTTAACGAAAGTGGGGCACATTTTGAAGCACTAAAGAGCATTAGTACTAACGAAATAAGTAGAATGGGCAATTGTTGGCAAATAAGTGGCATAGAAGTAGATAGGAGGATAGGAGTCATTTATGTACTTATTCATGACACGGCTATTGGATGCTCAGGCTAACTTCCAAGTAAATCTCAGTTGTGTCGTAAATGGTACATAAATAACATTAATAGTTGTCCTATGCTTTTCTTGCCCATTAGTATTTCTCCGGTTAAAGTGTTGGAAATAAGGATACTTTATCTGGTACAAGTGCATAATGCAAATAACGACAAAACTTGAAATATGTCTTTATTTGTAAGGAGCAGAATTGTTGTGGTTTAGTAAGAGCCAAGCTCTAGTGAGTAGCAACTATGTCTTGCTTATCTAGATGTTTTCTCAAGGTTAAGTGTCCGGATCCATTGTTGAGGATTTACTACTACATCTGCTTAGATCCCTTTTCTTTGATCAAAACGAGCTGCACAATTATTTTTGCTCGTTATCATTCTGCATCCTTAGACAGAATTCTAGTGTCTTACAATAGAGAGGCAGATTCTCCTTCCAATCAGGTATACCTACTGCCAGCACTACTATTATTAATGTCGTAGAAAGTTTTGTGTACCATAGAGACTGCGACAAACTACTCTGTGTATAAGAATATCCCGAGTCGCCGCTGTAGTCAGTTAGTGAAAGGGCAAGATAGAAAATCCAACTGATTGATGAAGAGAATCATGTCATCGTCCATTATCTATCACATCTAACAAAATAATTTTGAATTGATATTTCACAGTCTAGTCTACTTACGTGAAAATGGAAATTGTGATGAGAAGCGATAGTAGATCTATTTAATAGTTAACCAATTCCTATGAATTTCTTCGCGATAGCCATCTTATATACTTGGTAGTATATAAATATCGAATTGCATACTCTGAGTTGATAGTTTGGATTGAGGTTAGCAACATATTATCTCGAGTCATTATCATCAAACCATAGTTTGAAGTTGCGTAGCTAAACTATTTAGCATTTGCTGCTTCCTTACCTCACTGCAAACGTAAATTGTAGACACTCTTTCGTGAAACTTAATTGAAGACACGAACACTTTCGCACCTGAACCATTAACGTTTTCCCTTTGACTAAAAGAATTTGCAAATTAATTTGAACTTTGAAATTTTAAGGGACATTCTATCTTTGTTTTAGCTCTATTGATATTACTATTTTAACTGGGTAGGTAGTTAGTAGGCTTTCTTAAGAATTACTTTTATATGTGTTATTTACAAAATAGACATGCGTGCATATAAATATAACATTTAACAAATAAATGTGTACAGAATGGTAGTCAGTAGCTACTGTTATCCATAGTATGTTTTCTTGCAGAAAACACAAATATTTATGTACTTTCATTCAGTACAGTTAAAGCAGTAACTACTAAACGCACAGAAACTAAGACTATAGAAAATTTTAAAAATTTTCAAAATATAAATTTAGTCACCTTATGATACTAGGATTTCATATACAGCTAAATTTGCTAACTGGCCCTTTCCCATCGACATGCTTTTGTTTGTTTTTTTTTCAAAAAAATAGTATTTTGTTTATAAAAAACATTTTGGGATCCATGATGGATACACAATAAGCATGGTATAGAATATACTGTAGATACTAGATAATATGAGACGGATTTTTATGATGTTCTTTATTGTATTAGATTTCGTTGTGAAAAAGAAAAGTGTCTAATTTCAAAGGCTCAATGAAACAAATGAATTTCCTGAGAAACATGGAGGTAGACGTGCTTTGGGAGAATATCATTATATCAATAGAAAGACACCATTTGCTTGGTGCAACACAAAACGTTCACCTATGAGTTACAAACAGGAATCTAATGTTCCAAACACGGTTTTCAGCATTTTAATGCTTGTGTTGAAGTGCTGATTGCTGATGTGTCAAAATACATTAACTGATAGGGATAGGATTGTATCCTGATACAATTGAACCCATATGCCATCAATACGACAAAGAAGTGACTTGAAGAGAGAAACAATATGAATAACAAAAAGGAGAAATAGAGGTGAAAATAATTCACAGAAAAAGGAAAGGAATTAGATTTCAGTGTTTAATGTTTGAATGGCTGTGC
Source organism: Tomocerus nigrus (assembly GCA_019776505.1). Taxonomy (NCBI): domain Eukaryota; kingdom Metazoa; phylum Arthropoda; class Collembola; order Entomobryomorpha; family Tomoceridae; genus Tomocerus; species Tomocerus nigrus. The sequence continues at coordinate 8,457 of JABASI010000262.1, forward strand.
CAGAAAGAATGTCAAGGGACGACAAAAGTTTTATTCCACTGTCAAAAGATTGCAGGGATGTAAATGTCTATTTTGAATGTCTCTTCATCTGTCAGACTCCGTTGGCTAAAAATCAGGGAATTGTGTTGCTGGCGATAAATGAACATAAGAGTAACACTGTATTTGATATTCACATAAGTTTCTGAAGAATCGTGAAAATAAAAAGGATTGTGTTGCTTCCTTGGTGTGAATAAGATTTCATCAGTCAGCCTGGAGCTATAAAATCTTTTATGGCGTGTGTAAATATTGTTGAAATAATTTTACGCTGCACTAAAAGAGAAGAGTGGAGTGTAGGAAATGGCGTTGGAAGGTTGGAAACACGTAAAATCAGTTTTTATGCTCAAGTACTTCGTTTGCGGCTTACTTATTTTATTGCTGATAGAATTCGGCGAGGATGTTTTGCTAGTAACTAAAACACACTTGACTATTTTATGTGCATCAAGGAAGAACAGTATGGAAAACAGGAAATAGGAAACAATAAAGAGACTCGAGCCATGACAATTATTCATTAATTTGGAGATAGCATCCGTGAAGTGGAGAAAAAACCATCGTGTTTTGTTGTTTCCCATTCTTTCATTGTAGACTGTACTCTGAAAGGGATTAGGAATTCATAGTGGAGACAGAGCTAGAATCTGAGACGTGAAACAGGATAATAATAAAAGTAAAAGGCAGTGCAGGAGCAACAGAAAAAACTTGACAAAGATAAAAAGGAACGCGACAAAACTCTGACTACATAAATCACTGTTTTGATGTTAATCATATACTATTTTCATTTCTCACGACTTTCTCTCCCGTTTTCTACGCGTTTCGCTATTTAACCTCAATTTGCAAAGCATCAAACATGTAGCATTTTCCTGCCGTCATCCTAATGCGGAAATACGAAGAAAGAACCTCTGAAAACAAACATATCAGGTGGAAAATTCTATCCCATTTTATTTACGTACTCTATTTTCCAGAATCTTTATGTATGCTTACAAAACAGGACTGACATGCACACTACAAACACAAAAAACTTTTTAGTTTCTTCAGTTGGGAGATATTAAATTACTCACTGCACAACGGGCCTGTCACAATGTACGAATGTCTTTTTATCCAAACATACTTCTAAGGAATTGAATATCCCTTTGCTCATTGACTATTGAATTTTTACAAAAATTCTTCGAAAATTTTATTACTCCACATAAATGTGATAAGATTTTAAAAAAAACTTTTTGGCAAGAATGCTTTTATTTATTCACGTCTTCTGGATATTTTTCAAAAATGTACTCTCGGTGACATGCAATAGAAATGGGAAAAGACATTGGGATTTATCAAGAAAGTTTTTACAGCTGTAAAGCGAAATGCCCTAGAACTATTTTCATATAAAAGCAAGGAGTATATAGAGAACATTAGTTTCTTCTTGTTCTCGTGGATGCTGTGCTAAGATGTTCTGTAAGAAAAACCCTTTTTTATGTTTATCACGTCCTCAGCGGAAACGTGGTCATGTGTATTTTACCAATTACCTGATTCCCAAAATTGAATTATCATTATCAATTGTTCTCGTGTCTTATAAAACAGAAAATAGTAAGTCACTGTTAAAAAATGGCGAAATAGAAAATAATAATAATTAAAAATATAGTGAGTGTTAAGCTCCTAAAATTTTTGTACTTTCTCTTTTCTTTATAGCTCATGAGTTAGAAATACATGCACCTTGCTTTCATATATAAAGCCCCTTTGAACTATTTTAACCTTCAATAAGTGCTAGAATTGTGCATTTGCAGTGTTTAAAAGTAGTGAACTGTTCTTCAGAGTACCTATAGGAAAATTTTCTATTATTTTAAGAGTGTAATTTTAGAGTTGATGCATGTAGGCGGACAGAGCATGAATATTTAAGTGTACCTAGTTAATGCAATGTACAGGGAGTGAATTGTTTTCTTCCTAACTGCTACAATAGCAATATACATTTGGTTAGTCAGTAATACAGTGATCTAGAAATGGGTTTGAGTAGGGGAGATATATTTAACTATATGACAGTGTAGCTATATTATTAGTAGAAGGGATAAGGAGTGTGGCCGAAAGGGAGGTTGCAGGTTTGGGGAATGAAATAATAAGGAACATAGATGGTGATAGTATTGTGGGAAAGGCTGTTATTGTTAGGAGGGAGCTAAGTAGAAAGAATAACAGCATCATGGGACAGTCTCGTCTCACTGCTCAGTTGACTACTGCTCCTTGGAAGGGAAGGGAAAAGAATTGGGAGAAAGCTATATTTGACTCGACGTCGACTGCATAGGGCCGTGGAGAAAGTTTATCTGGAGAAAGGAAATATTGCATAACTTAGATCAACAGAGAGAAGAGAAACATGTCTACGGAGTAAATGTGTAATGTACACTTAACTGGATTTGATAGAGAGAGGGAGCTATGGAGGCGAGGATGTCATAGCCGTAGAAAACAAAGGGCCTATAAATAGCCGTAGATAATGGATGTATGTATTTTGTATGTGAGGTTGGCTGGATATGCCGGAGGGAGGGTATGGCCGGGTAGTGAGGGTAGGGCAGTAGCGGGCCTAGGACAAGGCATATGCATGCCCACTAAAGCGTTAACTTCCACAGAAAGACGGAGAAAGATCGAGCTGTGCTTTGCCAAACTTTCACACTTTCCATTTTCGCTGCTGCTTATTCTTTTAACTTTTTTCTCGCTCTCGTTGCTTGCTTGTCTTGGGTAGACTCCGCTTGGATAACAAAGAGCCCGCGCCTACCTATTATGCTGAGCTTGTGCTTCCAGATTGGAATAAATGTCTCCAGTTTTTTCCAACAACATGTGAATTTCTCTGAAATGCTCTATCCGTCTGTATGTACCTAGTCGCATGTAGGACGTGCAATATTATTACTCTGTTATGTTAGCTCACTTGGCTACGGCTACGTAGATATATCCCCTGCCTGTAAAAAGTTTACAATCTGTTCACAAGAAATGAACTACACATGTACACCCAAGGCATGTCAAATTCATAGCCGAGAACCTCAAATTCATGAAATTTCTCCCATATAAATTCATTTCACTCGTCTCACATCCTGTTACAGATATTTCAACGCCTACTACTATTTACTATGTATCTCTTTCGCTATATCCCCGCTCCACTTATATGTAGTGTCTGCTAATTTCGTGTGGATAGAGTAGAGCTGTATATTTATGTGCACAGGGCCAGGACTAAATCTATATGCACTGTGTACTCGGAACAGAGGACAGATTTAGTCGTTACATATAAAACAGGAGCCAGCATAATTTCCACAGGAGAGAATTCTTGGCTTCTCTGTCTATTACACTTTCCATGACCTTACGTGCATCTTTGGATGTGTGAACATGTTGCTGTGTAGTGTCTGTCTGTGTGCTAGGAAGGACCTTATGTGATATCTATCTATTTATTCTGCCCTCTTTCCGCCACATATACGCAAACATAATATATAGGCGTGATGTACATAAATAGATGCTACGTATACGATGTCCTTTCCCTGTGTCTTCCATTCATGGCATTATGTCGCATCTTGGCGTTTCTCTCATCCAATGTTTCACATAACATTTCCAAACACCTCTTTTAGAAAATTCTTGGACAGCATTTACATTAATGCGACTTTTATCCCTTTCGTTCCTACTTAACATTTCCCCACTTTTCTTCCACACTTGGTTTATGATAAAGAGAAGAGGGAGACTACACGTCTTAAATAAATACTTTGCGATATGCTAATGCTCCTTATTTAAATATACGTCACCTAGAGCAGATATTTTATTTAGTTTTCATTGCAAAGCCACTGGTAATACTGAATAAATATTCAACGAGATCGATACATAAACATCGTCTACTACGTGCAACGGGAAATCTCCCTTCCTCTGCATACCAATACGATTAGCTCTTCTCCTTTCACTTTCTCTGGAAAATTTATTTCCACCAAGGCATTTCTAAACGAAGGCTTTCAATAATACGTGGAAATTAATGCTCCGAATTTTAATGTGTTGATATTAGCCCGGCTCAGCTCAGATATAATATCTGCTGAGTGCATAAAAACCCTGGCTGCACTAAATAAATGCATTATCTAATATCTTACAGGGTGTGCAACTTTCAAATCGCTTTCAACTCCTCAGCTCTGCTCCCTACATTAAATATGTGTTGTCACGTATAGTGGGAAGAGGGCTATCTGCTATTCATGTGAAAACGAAGCTGGGCCTTAATGAAGCTTTGTAGTTTTGAGGGATACAGGCTGATACAGGATATATATAATGCAGTGGGAATGAATAGAAAGAGATAGACATCCCATGATATCCTCTACGTATTATCATAGCAAAGAGCATTAGGTCTTGAGCACGGAGCATTATCTTATAGCCCGATGATCTCGTCGAGAGAAAGCAAGGCAAGGCAAACCTCGCGCCGCTCAGACTCGAAAAGAAGTAGTAACTGGAGATTTGAACTGCTGGAGTTCCATGAAATTAAATGAGAAACTCCATCCAGTCCGTAGGTATAGATACGTGTGTAGTACTTATGTATTTATAAAGTACTAAGCGCAGAAAAGAGATTTGTTTGGTGTGAGTTTGTGTTTACAGGGGCATTGCATGTGATTATGGAGTTAGCATCCCTCCAGCTCAGCCAGAGAAAGTGTGTGAGAAACTAAAACTAAATGCTTACATTCAAAGAACACTACGTTACTGCTCCAAGGAAGATATTATGTGCTTTCCCGTCCTGCTCATCCTCCTGCTACAATAACCCAATATAAGTCGACTCGACACTGCACTGCCATCCCTCCCTAGTACACTACACACACACGGCTTTCACGACTACGAGTCGAAAGCACATTTGAGGTTGTTTGACTAGATCTGAGAGCCCAGAGCTGTGGGACCTAAGGCGAAAGTCAAAGTAACTTACGGACGTCCGTATATTATATAGCAGCGAAGTATAATAAAGCTCTTGTCATTTATTCTGACTGGGCCCAGCCGGAGAGCCCTATAATTACATCTACTCTCGCAGATTCGGGGCATAGCTAGTGGCTAGATCTGTGCAGCAGCAGTGCATGGCTATAAAGAGTTGAGTCTAATTGAAACGCACGTAAAAACATTATCTACATGCAGATTGTTAGTGTGATGGCCGACAAAGGAATAGTGACGCTCATTGCATAGCTGTACATTAAACTGCGTTCGCCTTCTGCTCTTTCAGTCGTCACTATCATCTGCTCTNTACATGCAGATTGTTAGTGTGATGGCCGACAAAGGAATAGTGACGCTCATTGCATAGCTGTACATTAAACTGCGTTCGCCTTCTGCTCTTTCAGTCGTCACTATCATCTGCTCTCCCCGCTGCCTCCGACTCCGCGGCCACCACTCCATTGTCGACGAGCACTTGCTCAAATGAACTTGTCGACTACATCTTCAGAAATGTATCTATCCGGCCGCTGTTTCGCCTATCTGCCCGACCCCAGCTCCGCTCCCATCCTTTCTCCACACAAACAATGTGCAAATAGCCTCATATAGCACGACATGGATATCTGCATACACGAGCCTCTAATGGCCACACACTCACTATGTTTTGTTACTCCAAATTACTAACGTCAATTTATCTCTTAAACTCATCAGCCCTTAACTCGATTTTCTGTTCACAACACTCAAGCACTGCAGTATTTGCTCTAGCACTCTCTCCTGACCTCCTAAAACTAACCATTACACTTTACATCCAACCTGGCTCCTATTTCTATCTCGCCAACTTCATCCCAGACTCATACAGACATTCTCCTACCTCGTACTACATACATCTGCCTGCTGTCTCTGTCTGTCTACTACGACCATGCCTCCCAAAAGCGTCTCACGTAGCCACTACTTATGTCTAAGTACCTAGTAGGCAAATAAATACACATTTCTATTTATTAAGTGATACCTGGAGAACTCAAGTACACTCATCCAACTTCATCTTTCATAACACAAAATTAATGGAGCCTAGTTATATGTACAAGTACCTACATGGAATGGCAAATTATTTGCCTCCTCTTCAATATAAATCCTAAAGGTGTCAACATTAAATCTTCGAAAATAACGTTGGTAGCAAGGCTAACTTTGTCAAGTTATGAGAGATATACTAATGATACTTATGGTACTATATATTGAACATTCCTCATATTGCATTAAAATGTTTTAGAATATCTACCTACTTTCTAAGTACCTACCTAAATAAATACGTCAACTCTAATTAAAGTTTTTTCCCCAGCCAACAGTATGTAGGTATTTGTGCATGTTTTAATATGAATAAGTGGAAGCAACTTAGGTTTCCCATGTGGAATAGTAATTATTACTGTGGCTCCATAATAAATTTTAATTAAATTCGACGAGTGTTGTGGATGTTTTATTAGTTAAGTATGTAGTGATGATGTCGTTTATTTCATGCTTGCGTCTGTTTCTATTTGCATTGCTTTGTGTACTGCGTATATTATGTGCTTGTATTGAAATTTCGAAATAATTAATAATATAATTAATTTAAAACAATGCACAGCCTTTCCTTTGTTTTCACGTGAAAGAAAGAGAGTAGAAACCTAACTCTTTATTATGCTATTGACTAACTGAAAGAACAAACAGATAGAGTTGTGCAGCATTAGTCTGAATAGACAGGGAATCCGTCGAAAGACTAAACTCTGTTGAGAATCTCCAGTTACACTAGTTTAGCAGTGGTTGAATAGAAGGATTGAATTGGATTGCATGACTAAGATCTGTTCGCATTTCTCGCGTTATAAGCCATACTTACGTAATTCGAGATATAAATGATAGTTCCTATTTTATTTAAGTACAAGTTATGCATGTAGTGGAGCAGGTTATTATATATTGTGTGAGTAGACTATTGTGAAGTTTCGTAGCGTGTGGACAAGTAAGTAATTGATGGGAAATCAGTGAATCATTGTACAAGGAAGGAAATTAGGGAAAGTTGATACTCTATACTCCGGTCCACGCTAATATCAAGGCTCGCTACATAAACAACTCTCAATCTGGAAACTACAAAACAGGAAGATATACTGGAAACCCTGGTCAGGTAAACTAAATAGGTCACGTTTTACGCAGTATTTAGTAGAGACGTAGCTAATAATTAAATTTAGACATGTATCTCGCCTACGCTAACTGACAACTTTGACTACAGGCTTACGTGGGTTAAAAGGGAATATAGTTGGAAAGATAGCTAGTGTTTTGTTAGTGTTGCTGTGATATCTATCAGCACAACATTATTAACAGCGTTCTTCAGATTTCAGTTATTTCCAGATCATCCATGTCTTTCCACACGCAGCGGGTGCATTTATTTTAAGGAAGATTGAGCAGAGCCTGACAGATTGAATTAACTAGTCATGAATCAGTTTGACATGATAGACAGTTAAATAGATTGCATGTGTGTAACTTCGAAGAGGTGTCTGTGAAATGTGAAATTATATTAAATTATTTTTGGCTGCTTTCGTGATGAAAAAATAGAGAGGAGGAGAGGAGACACGTCATTTGTCCGTCCATGATAGCTCATTGACACTTATTTGTTTTCTATTGAGACCCCAATATTAAAAGACACATTTACGGCCTTGTTTACTATTTTTCAACAAAAACATTTCGTACTTATACATAAAATATGAATTTTTGCTCATAATAACATTTGGGATGGCTCTGCTATTCATATGAATTGAAACCCTAACTTGCAAATTGTCTCTATGATTAGGTATTTGCTGTACTAATTATTAAATATCGTGCTATAACCATATTGTTAGTTTTAAGTTTAAACAGTGAGTTGGTTCAAGAATATTTGAGAATAAAATACATGGCAAAAATTTACCTATGATGGGAATCCTATATTGAAATAGGTGCATAGAAATAGCTGACTGTGTCGTAGTAGTAGGTTTCTGTAGTGTTCTAGGAACGTGAAGCAAGCAACACGATAATATTGTGATGAACAAGAGGATGAAAGGTGAAATTAGAACATTAGTGGTTTCTACTCCCCTTTAAAGTGAATGTATGCATATTAAGTCAATAATAGGTAGAGTAATCGCCATATAATATTCAATTAGAGCTGCTGTGGGTGAGTTGAGTCGACATAGGACACAGTAAACAAGTAACGAAAAAGATGAGTGTTGCGTAATGAGTATGAATAATTGATGGGTTGGCGAGTTGCAATAAGTAGTATGCTAATAAAACTAATGAGTAATATTAAGTAAGTAATTAATAAGTAAGTAAAGGGAATAAATCATCATAGCAAACTACATCTACATAAAATGGCCTACATGTCTAGACTGAAGCGGCCTGATAAAATGTTCCATACGAATACGAACGAACTATAGAGATATGCAATAATTTGGAATGCGTCTACTGAGACTAAGTATAGATACAAATGCAAATGACTACTCAAGATAAGTAACTTAAGAATGATAAATAATGAGGGAGGACTGAATGAATGAGTAATAATGAGAGAGATGAGAGTGGTCGGAGGCATTGGAGCAAACGTCTGAACAGGAAATTGTCACAAAGCATCCACCACTCACTCTCTCTGCTCTGGAACAAGGGAAATGTAATGCGACCGAATTTCAATTGAATGGCTCGGTGGGGTTTTAAGACCCACTTACCATTTTCACGTCATCAATAGTCGCTATGCTTCTCACATACAAGTTGACATTTACGATTGTTGGCCCTGCTCACAAAATCCGACATTTCATCATTTTCACTCCTTTCTGCACATTTATTTTCACACTTATGTGACCTTACAACTTTCTGCCCTTGCACTACTTCACTAGTCACTAACTACATACGTGTGTCCTCTTGTGCAAGTACCAATTAGCTTAGTTACTTCCTTTTTCTCCCTTTTCAGCACTCTCTATTCATAATTGTTCGGCAACTACACATTTCTTCTCTCAAGTACAACTCACACTGTAGACGATATTATTTCTGAAGAAAGTTACCCAAATTTTTTAATCCAATACCTGTATCATGGCCAAGGACATAATTTTAGTATTAGCATAGTACACCAATAGACATCTGACTCACGCTCTCCCTCACTCAGCTAGTTAAGAATTCCGAGTGAGAGCCCGTGTAACTTTTATTTTATTACTCGAGTATCCATAATCAAGAATTTGCATACCAACAGCAAAAAGTGCTTAATGAGCATGACGTTTATTCCGAATGTGAAACTTATTTTTAGTTAGTTAATTAATGAGTTTCTCATCCGCTCAGAAATATTTTAGTCCAACTTGCAAAATTTCAAAAGTTTTAATACACTTCTCATACTTTTCCTGGCGTCAGCTTTCTCTCCCTCCCTCCCTCTTTCGCTCTCTCTGTGTAGTTATTTCTATTCATTGTCACTTCCTTCTCCAACTGTGAAGAGCAAAGGTAATTAATTTTTAAAAAGAGAGAACTCTCGCTCCCTGACACCTAATCGATACACTGCCAGAATAAATCAATATTTACCACCCCTAACCGAAATTAACTTGCTGAAAATGAGACGCTCTTTTACATTTCACTCGCATGGACCAGATTCTCGGCCAACGGTTCAACAAATCTGTGCAGAAGGAAAATTATGGATCTAAAATGAATTCCACAAGCCTAGACTTATTCACTTCCCTTCTATCTTTATGAGCACAAGAGATTTTCCTAGAATTAATGGTTTTTTTAGTCAATTTTCTCATTATTTAATCATTTTGCATGATACATTAATCTCTTCTTGATAGTAGCAAGTCAGATCCCGTGATCTCACTATCTCCACATCTGTACATCCAAACCAGAACTCACTAATGCTATCTTCCATTGACTACATCCGACACAACTACAAAATTAATATTCGCTAGTGCCACAGCACTTTGTCTACTTCAGGTTCTGACAAATATGAATATGTCTCTTGAGAAACTTACCCCAGAAATGCATTTGCTGAATCTATTTGCAAAATTCTAGAGCATCGCACGAAATTTATACTGACTCCCATGAAAAATATTTCTTCTTATCATAATCTTAATTTATTTCCCCTTCTCCCAGATTTTATTATTATTTTTATTTCTTTATTTTTAACCAACATACTTATTTCGGCGAATTACTTCATTTTATGACCGAATTTATTTTGGGGGATTTTTCCGCTTGCTAATAATAAGTAAATGGCGTTTGCTCCCGGATGCTATAAATTTAACCTTAATTTGTCCATCTACTAAAATAGAAGAGTATTATATGTTTATCAAAATCTGCTATTAAATAGCCGCTATTAAGTAAAACGTCAGATTTTGATATATTATCGATGAAATATATTTTCTTCTGTTGGTTTTCATCCTTCCTATGAAAGGAGACTATGGGAATAACGAGTCTAAACAGAGAGAGAGAGAGAGGGAAAAATCTGTGCGTGTCCTCGTTCTGGATAAACGACTTTCCTTGTTTCCTTGATGTGAGAAATGGTTTAGCAAAGAAATTCATATTGAGGAGCGGAGAAACAAAAAACGTTTATTATTGTTCTTTTATGCTTTCACACTTCAGCGGTTGTCTATCTGAGAATTCATTGTCGGCTAATGCATACAACTATAGAGGGAAATGATATTCTTGAGCGAAAAATAATACTGGCATTATAATAATGGTTATGGATCCGTAGTGGTATTTTATTGACACTAAAAGAATCCGTGAAAGAAACGTAGTTATCGACATACTTATGTATCTCAAAATTATATGATCATAAATTATTGGTGTTATTATACTGAGCTACGCGCCGCTACTGGTACATTCCAGATTGAATATCCAGCCAGATACATACTTATAAAATATTACGTAGCATGTACTTAAATGACTAGCCGTAAAAGTCCGTACAGAAGCCTAGTGCACATTTCGTCAAATGGAAGGCTAAGACTATTATTAACGGAGATGGGAAAGGATTGGAAACTGAGGAGAGTTATTAGTGAATCTACGGTAGAAATAAGTGCATAAGACTGAATAATTGACTGAGTTAAGTATAGAGAAACAAATCCTTAAAAATAGTGGCTATAAAAAGAAAGTGGAGAAAGTGGTCGGATTGGGTAATGCAATAGCCGTGGAGGCAGACAGGCAGGCAGGAGCAGCACATAAAGTTAAAAACAAGTGAAGAACTCCGTAGATGAGACATTTAATGCTGATAGTACGTTATTGTGCTATAAATGGAATGAGTGGATTTGGTGAAAAGAAGGAAGAAATCCGATTGACATGTGATCCATAAAGTTGAAGAAGCAATAGTGCACAGCTCTATACTGTGATAATGGAAATCACTTTGGACTACTCTCGCTCTCTCCGCTCGCCCTGCTTTCTCTCCGTTTTGTTGGTTAGTGGAAGTGCGAAAATTTCCATGCTCCCGTCTCCTAACTCCTAACTGTAGTTAGGAGGACTGAGTCACTTACTGATTGAGTAGCCGAGAGTAGTGGATGTAGACTAGTGTCAGTGTCGAGTGCAACTCGGGCGGGACTCCTTCTCTTCCAATAAAGACTCAAATTTCACTTTCCTCACTCACTCACTCACTCACTCACTCACTCTCTCTCAGTCATATTGCAAAAAGTACCCACTCAATAGTAAGATGGGAGAAAAAGGGATTGTTATATGTACATGCAAGTATCTAGACGTACGACTCCCATTTCTCTTATCCGCTCGCTTCTGTATTGTTACTTTCCTTTCTCTTGCCCTCCATTATAATGTTCCTCTTACGTTGCGTGGATATAGTAAAAGACAAGGGTTATATTTCATTTCGTCTACCTCAACTGCTCCAACTACTATAAGTAGGAATCCATAGCTCATATCATGTATTTGTCATTTGTGCATATATACAGTAGACAGAGTCCTTTTTTTGCAGAAGAACTTTTAGCCAGTCTTTTCCTAATGGACTCGCTATTCCGAATAAATTGATCGTTATATATGGGGAGCATGCATAATACACAGAGGGATATTAGAGTTGCAAGAGAAAGCAGAGAGAGTGAGAGTTGGAAGAAAATATATTTTTCTTCTGTGAAAGGGTAGCCACCCATACCTGCGTGGATAAATATAGATGTAACTCTATATGAGGAGATACAGGACTTGCTATGCATTAGTGCATCTCGTTATTCCACTCTTTCTCCTTCTTCTTCTTCGTCTAAGTAGGAGAAAGTAAGGGGAGACAGATAGGCCGTCCACTATTTTTATAACCTAATTTTTCTGTCAGGAGTCGGGACTCTGTTTTCTGTTGTAGTTTGAGGAGGGAGAAGTGGCGAGACATTCGTGGGATCTTCTCCAGCATCTTCCCTTCCTACTGTTTGCTCTTGACATAGATTTGCGCGTGGAGGAGTGAGTGTCTTGTCCTACTCTCTTGCACAGGCCTAGCTCAGGCACTCACTTTCTCCTCTTTCAATTATGCTTTCACTTTACTTTCACTTCTCCGCTAACGATATACATATATTTGGGGTTAGTTAGTTAACTGTTTTCTATGAAGCGACTAGAGACAGAGATCCTTTTGCTCAGTGCAGATGTGAATGGGATCCATCTACATCCATTTCCACCTCTCTTCACTTAGTCTCACAGTTAGCTACATTAGTCGACTATAAACTAGAAAGTTCCTCGTGGAGAAAGAGAGAAAGCGAGAGTAGTGGGATGAGTAGTGGTCCCTCTTTGCACTCTCCCACACGAACTTCCATCCATCCGGCTGTCCTAAGTCCTAGCTACTTCTCCACTTTCATAGCTCTCCCTCTCCCTCTCTCTCTCTCTCCTCCAATCCACATTCTCTTTCCTTCACTTAACTCCAAATATCCAAAATGCCTCTATCTCCTGCCACTATCTCCACTTAGCTAGGCAGACACGTTGCACTTATATTAGTTTGCATGAAATTCATGAAGTAAGTGCTACACTTACACTAAATGTACTACCTGACAATGAATCCACGGGAATAATATATTAGATTGAAGAGACATGGAAAGAGGCGAGGGATCCCTACGCCACGGACCAAGTTCACAAGTGACAGAGTCAGAGAGAAAGCGCTTTGGGACGAGAGAGAGAGAGAGAGAGAGAAAGCAGGACAAGGATGCACAAGTAAAAGAAATTTTGACGACCTTCGCCCTTTACAACTCAATTGCTAATGGAGTTACCACTAGAAGTTCACCATGCAGGCCGTCGACTGTTAGAGATGAGAGTTGGAGGTTCACTACAGTACAGATTGTTAACTCCGCTACGCTACGTACATTTCAAATGAACCTGCTAATGCACTCTACTCCATTACATGTACATACACTAATTAATTCGGATATTAGTACGTAAAAGCAGAACGGGACACAAATGTTAGTGAATTACTGGGGCTAGGAAGGACTGAGAGCTCCCACTTCCACTGCCAAACACCACTACAACTACAATACAAGACGACCACTCCGCCACTCTCCACACTACTTTCACTCCATGCATTCCCTACACTATCAACCACTTTCTCTGTCTACTGACTCTACGTGTGGCTGATCCCTGCGGGGAAATTCCAAACATTAAATATGTGACTAAAAGTGGGCGGAGTTCTACACTTCACTATTGTCAAAATATTCTTTAGTGACTTCCTAAGGGCTACTATTTCGTTATACCTTTAATTAATATACTGCTACAGAAAAGTCTGCAAATCCCTCGCACAAAAGTCCCAGTACATAAAAGAAGATTTAAAATGGGGTTTAAAATAAATGAACATTTATGAGAAGAGAATAACGTGGATTTTTAATTTAAATTATTGATCTGGATAGGAAGAGAAGTGCTACGTTAAGGGGATAGCCAAGTAATTTATTTAGCTGCAGCACTTTCTCAAGGTGGTTCACTCGCTTTGTTGTGGTTTGCTAGGGACTTTATGTAGCTTTGCGTGAGAAATGGCTTCTTAAATAAAATCCAATGCATAAGTAGCATTTACGTAAGCCTTATGGCAATATACAAATAATATATAATAGGTGGCGTCCTATTATCCGTGAATGCAGCAGCTGAGACATAAAACACAGAGTGCGACACCACAAAACACAACTGGGACAATTTAAATGATAAAGATACCCGTTAAATAAGGTACACAAATTTGTCTGCCACATTTAAAGATTACTGATTTCATTAAACACGACTATAGCATAGCGACGGAGTCTTTCAACTGATTATGTCGGCTCTTTGCCGACAAAACATTTAATTATAAATAGTTTACAATCTGAACCTCTAATTAAAAAGAAAAACAAAGTTGGTTCCTAATAATTATTGAATGAGGGAATAAAGGGGACCGACTTGGCAAATACGAAATCTATATTTAGTTAGTTGACTTAAATGTAGTTCCCAGCCACTTTATTTTAGATCGACACATTTTAATGAGCCTAGTTCGGCTTTGTGGTTGAATTGAGAAAACAAAGAGAAATGGCAAAGCAAAACACAAATGTACTAACAAAAACGCAGATCTATGACTGAGATCCCTGACAATTTGTGAGTTTCCCACTGCGGTAACATTGGAGTTGACTACACATTTCCAGGTTGTGGAATCACGCTACGATACAAAGCAACCAATTCCTCTATACATCCCTCCCTATCCCTCCACATCATTTAGAATGAACGTCGGCATAATGTCTCTATAATGTGGGATACTACTACACACAAACCAGCTGCACAGGCTTCATCTAGCTACCTATTTTCTACAATTGGAAAGATCAAACAACATAGCATTGCATTGGGGGCCTATAGCATTTATACTTGTGTAACCACAATAGAGAAAAACCGCACCTACTATGTCGATACTGTGCATTATTTCTATTCCTAATGAAGCAGACCTCAACTATTTTCATCTACCAAAACCAACATTCAAATGTAACGCTATAGATTGCCTGGATTTTCAAAGTCAAACTTCATCTGTATGGAACTTTGGCTCAAAAAAATCGTATGAATGCTCGAGAAATGGGATTTTAATTGTGTTTACATGTTAAAACGTAATTAGAAACTAGCAATTATTTCTAGCAATAAAATTTACTTTATTGCGTAGTAATGAGTAGCTACCTGTAATTAGTCTTTTTTTGCCTAAAAATGGCCCTCTAAGAGACGTTTCAGGTTTATTCTTCCGTACATCACTGGCAAGTGGCAAATATGTTATTGAGCATGGGGAATTATTTTTGCTATGTATTTTTCTCTGTATCGCATCAGTAATCTTGGCTTTTATCATTTTCTCAGTTAATAGCAACGCAATGCAAGTAATATTGTGACCCAAAAAAGTTTCGCAGAAAATGAATATTTTTTCCCTAAAGCAGAGATAAATCTCTACAAGTCAAAGAGAGCACTGGACTTTCTTATAAAATGAATAAATTGGAATATTATGGATTTTTCTTCTCGTCTCAAATCTGTCTACAAAGACCTAAACTTGCCATAATGTCAGGATCATAAAGGCTTTCCCATCAGTAAAAATAATGATGATCTGGAAATGGTAAAGTGCAACTATGCACAACTGAGGAAAGCTCAAACAACAATCTGAGAACCTGACTCAATTTACAGTGGTTTTTTATATTGATCTTCTGTGGTGCTGCCTTTAGCAGCATTGCATGAATATTAAAACGTTGAGTTTCATGGACCTCAGCTTAAAGGAAAAAGGTTTTTAAAGAGTCCACTGCAAGAAATGGAATTTCCGCTATTATTTTATAAAAATGTTCACAATATTAGTCTTGTTTCATAATTTGGTTATTTCTGCGGCCATATGCATGGAGATTAAAAGGAATTTGATTTCGGTACTGCAGAGAAAATGGGAGGCGGGGAGCTCTTTGATCATTTATTATTTTGCACCAGTTAAAGAGCGATAGGTATAATGTTCTACTTCTACCTAGGACTAAACTTGCTTGCATTGTTCTTCTCTACTGATTTCAAAAGTTTGAATGCTTCCTGTTACTCAGTTGTTTTGCTTTTCTCGGCAGTTAGCAAATCTATATGCGAGGCTTGTTCCATTACGCACAGATCCTTGAGCAAATATTCATTTGAATTCAGTTCTTCCACTGATATATTTTTAAGGTTGTCTATTGCAGTTGCTGTTTCGTGCATGATTATTAGTCGGAATGAAAGTTTTGAGGGAGGAAAATAATTTTCTATGTAATGCTGCCTATGGTTCCTGACACGAAACTGTCAAAACTGAAACTATTTCTTAAGTATTTTCTGGAGCCGGCCATTTGAAACTTGTATCTTAATATTTGTAAATAATTGCATTAAGGACGCTTGGAATGTTTTCCTTTGATCTTGTTTGGATGCAACTAAAATAAACTGGCCTACTAGGACGAGCCGAGTAACTCATTTTATAATTTATGGTAAAGTTATTATTTACTTGAGTATAAAACATAATATGAATGCATATTAGATTCTCTGTAGTTAATTAATAGTGGTTGGGCCTAGGGCAGATTGAGATGTAATAATTCGAAGCGACATCTAGGTCACTATAGTCAGGCAGGAGGCTTGTAAAGTATGAGAAATGCAATTAATGTATACCTAGGCCACTTGTATAAATTGGATGCCTGTATGACGGAGACGGAGGCATTACAAAGCAAAATGAGATAATAAAGTTGCCAAACAAAGGTATGTAAATTTAGAAGATGGAGTTGTGCGCACATTGATTAATTGGTGAATAGGAAATTCTAGGAACTGAGACTCATTGAGTGAGTGAGGAGTACAAAAGAGCTGGAGGAAGATTTCGAGTGGAAAGTGGAAAGCTGAGAATTTATTAAACTTTATCTGCGGTACATTATCTCCATAGCCGTAGGAGCTATTCTGCTGTTTGTGTTTATTTAGTGGATGGCGGATGGTACATAAGACCCAAATCCCAGTAAGTGAGCAGAGATACACGACACTCGTCAGTGCAGAGGCAGAACCTTATTTATCTAGGCGGATGGAGCGGGATTTGTAATCCAGCCTTTCGTCTGTGTACTTATTTAGATGAGAGCGAGACGAGAGAGAGAAGGTAGAAAGGAGTAGAGGAACACGAAACACACTTAAGAATCAGATTGAGACATGAAGTCTTTGTAATAGTTAATGTATTTAGCTAACTAACGAAGAACAAAACCTATGCTGTCTAAAGTGTGTAGACGGGAAGAGAGACGGAAAGTTAGGGAAAGTTACACTTTCAGCTACAGAGACACTTATTGTTAGTGTGGACTCCTTATTTGTGCTCTAAGTACAACTTTGCATGTGTAAGCATTATGTACTTTTGTTCTTATGGAAGTTGTTAGTTGGAGGAGGGAAAGAAAAGGAAGGAGTTCAGTGGAAACGAAAACTGCCAAGACTCAGCATTCCCAGTTTCATCTAAGGAGGAGAACTACATAGAACTACATACGTACATACTTACAACTGCTCTAGTTAACCCAACTCCAGTCATGATTCGATCGAACACACAAGTGAACTAAATCTGTGCAAGTCCACTTCATCCGCGTACGTATACGTACGTACGTACGTCTCCTCCGCACACTTTCACTCTACACGCCACTACGTAACACGCCTCTATAATAGATCTCTATAGTTAGGTAGGTACTTATAATAGAACGAGATATCTGCATCCACGACCTATAGGCTACATCTTCTCCCTTAAAAACCACCATCACATATAATCATCATGCTCGAAAAGAAAAGAAACTTTCCCTTCCACTATACAATCTCCTCGCCAAACAAAAGTCGCAGGCTGAGCTAGAGAGAGAGATACACCGTAGAGATGCAGTTTAGGAAATTACACGATTGGAGAGGAACAATGTAAATGAGACTGCCTACCTACCTAGGAACTAAATAGGCATCTCTAGTATAATTATATGCAGGTACAGCGAGCAGATTCCTAATGTTTGCAGAAAAGTGTAGGTAGGTAGCCTGGCTGGTTGGGCTAAGGATAGCGGGGAGGGTGGATTAGTGCATTTCTGTATCTGGGAGTGAAGTCACCGGAGTTGTCCATAATATCTTCCTAAGTGCCTTGTAAATAGAGATAGGCGAAGACGCACGTGACGTAGGCAGAGAGGGAGTACGAACGATGTACATGTACGAGGATCCAGTGCAGTGAGACTGAGACTGGTGACTTGTGGAGTAGGCAGCAGCGTAAGATCACGAGGAAACATTAGAGAGCGGAAGAGAGCAGACTTATCTTTGCCCTTGTTTCAGATTCAGATGGAAGGCTAGCGGAGTACATTACACTCACTGCCTTCATATTGCCTCTTAGCACACGCCTCATAGACTTTCTATTAATCTCCACGAATCCACTGTACTCCCAGTCTAAACAGATTCTGGGCTTCACTCTCGTCTCGTCTCCACTCGCAAATGAAATAGGGACACATCCAGCCAGCCCCTTCCCTTCCCTTCCTTCTCAATTAATTAGAGAACTGAATGTCTTCTTTAATACTCTATCATCTGTAATTTGATTTCTATCCGTAAGGAAGGAGCAAAGCAACCATACAACTCTATCTCCTTCTCTGCATTCAAATCATTTCACGCTAACTCTCCCGATTTTACTTACAAATAAGGACGGAATATTTATTTCTTTACCAACTACTACGCATACCTGACTGTATAATGGATATACCAAGTTTAGCATAGGTAGCTACTCTTATATTTAATTGAAGAATCATCACACATCCATGCACATTCAATCCCAATATTCTTTATACACATCTGCATTTTTATATGCAATTAAATGCCTACACAATATTATTAGGCAACGTGGATCTCAATTCCAAAGGTCATGCTTCTGCGAGTGCAGATAATTATTATCTATTCCAGTTACTATTGCCTTTTTTGAAATATAGCAATTGGATTTTCTATCTATAATTATACAAGCTAGGCAGGCTAGATAGGTGCTCATCATTTTCAAAAGTTCATCTAGTTGCTATCACGTAGAGTGCTCTTCCTGCCCGCACGTCAATGCATAAAGATCATGCACTGCTCACATGTTCAATACATGCTTTTCCTCTTCATTTTTACCCTTTATATTGCAAAATTCTGCGTCAATGCAAACCCCAGATATTTTGCAAAGGTGCACAATTCAAATACATCTATAAGTATCAAATACTTTCCTGGTATTCATTAAAATCTTTTAGTTGCTGTTGTTCTGTTGTAGGAATATTACATAGAAAAAACCACTCCAACAGAACTTACGAAAGTTTGCTCGAATAATGTATTTGAAACTTTTTATTAACTTAGTTACACAAGTGACTGTTCTTCTCAGTAAAAAGAATCATAAAAATCTTTAGCAAATATGAAATGACATCTTACTTTTCAGTCATTCTGGCATGATAAATTGTCGGGGAATAATTTTTGATATATATTGTAGTAGATATTTCTATGAGCTCAGTTATTTACATTAAGAATACTATTACGAAGGATTTGTATTCGGGAATATTCTACTGACGAAATCCTTGGTGAAAAATTAGCAAGTGGAATAGTCACTGTAAATCATTTGCTTTTTATAGGAGTGTAAGAAAATAAACGTTGCGTTGATGTATATGCAAATACATAGAATGTACGTATAATATAATGTAGATAGTGAGAAGGTGGGGCGGATATCTCTCAGTGGAGGAAGTAAGTATTCTAAGTATATTTGAGAAATATGAAATGAATGCAGAAGAAGGCGATTGCCTATAGGCAGACATATTATAAAGCTGCAGGGAGGGAATGGATGGGGGTAATAGATGCAATGTATGCACATTGCCTAGCTAATATAGTTGAATATTGAAAAATAGGTCTGTTTGTAGATTTGAAGTGGTGGGTATTGGGAGGGGGGAGTATGTAGAGTTGGAGAAAGTGGGGATGGCGTTCTTTTACCTAGACGGAGCAGTTGAGATGGAAAGTAGATGGGATAGGAGAAGGATTAGATAAGGAAGAGGAAGATGGATAGCGGAGCGAGGAGGATGGATGGAGAGTATTTTCTGCTGGAGATGCTGGAGAGACAAAGAGAAACTCTTCTGGTTAGGGAGATGGATGGATGAAGGAAAAGCCGACGAGGATGGGAATGGGAAGCAGGGAAAGGCAGAAGAACCTAACTGCACTGCGACATAACTATCTATCGAATGAGAAAGAGTTCATTTTTTGAATCAATTCAGCCGTGAAATCTTCTTCCTTAGTAATCCTCTCCAATCTCACATAAAGCTCCATGGCTTCATGAGGTATTAAGGTATTGCTCAAGACGAATAAAAAGAGCCACCATTCCTTTCCCAGACGTCCATCCAGCCCACTCTAACCTTTCATTGATATTTACATATTTCCCCTACTTCATAATAATATACATAGATCGTTGCCAACGAATAGATTCACTACACAATAGCGAGACAAGCTTATCTATCTCTTCCAGCAAATAGCAATGAGACCACTAATTGCAAAATGTTACATAAATCCCAACATAAGGAGAAAAATTCGAATGGAAAATGCCATTCCACTCACATGATCCACAAAACATCAAACGCTTCATTTCGAATAGATTACTTTCATAAAAATCCCTAATGCAAATGTGAAAGCAATCAAAATGGAAATACTGTTATGATCTCTCCAGTTATGTACATATAATAAGCCCTAATACTGTTATTTAAATGATCAAACATTTATTTTCTTCCATCATCTTCTGACTAACGCTTCCACCATGACGCACTAGTACAATTTAGACACTTTTAGTATTAGCTTTTGTAACATGTCTGAAAGCGAATTCTATAGTCGAGCTCATTAAGCATTAACTCATATTTTCAGTTGGTAATGTCATTCTATGGAAACCTTCAGTCCATATTACATCTATTGGCTTTAGGTTAGTACTTATGCTATGTAGCAAAATATGCATTATAGTTTTCAATGCATATTTTTGAATTTTCGTAGACATAAGGTAATAGCATCAGTGGTAATAACATTACAGTGGTTTGTACTTGAGAGGTAGAGTGTATTTAGGCAGTTCAAAGCTACGATCTACGAAGCGACGAGTTTTCTTTGCCGGATTTTTAGTGTTCTTAAATAGAATGTTAAATGTTGTATAGAATGGGACGTGGAAGATAGATATTTCCCAGATTTCAACCAAGATAAAGAGTGTGACTGTGCTAGAAAGAGTCTAAAAATAAGTAAATGTGAAAACTTGAAACAATCTTAAAACAAATACAAGTTGACTACAATATATCAAAGTTTTTAGCAAGAGGTTTCCTTTGGGGAACTATAACTTATCATTTTGTAGTTCGAGTGGAATGAATGCTACTTTTAGACTGCTCCGTTCATGTCATTTCCTTTTCTGTTCCTACCACTTAACATGTATTCACATTTCAGTCTTGACCTGAACTGTGACTTTTATACAAGTCAACTAGAATTCAAACTCTAAGCAGGCAAAGACTATAAATTTGTTAGTCCTATAGATATAGCAATTGTTTCTGACTGTGAATACATAAGGCTCTCTGTCACTAACAGTACTTCTACCAAGTAGGTACCGTTTGTTCTAGGCAAATATATTACTGAAGACAGCTAATAGCACTACAACAAAACGAACTTTAATGTGGTTAGAGTATAGACATAGATTTTGTGTAATTGTGACTGTTGTAAATAGTTGGACGACTTGTTGTTAGTTGGTTTCGGTGAAAGTTTCGGCTAAAATATTTACAATCGGGTAATTCGGTGCTGTGATATACGTAGGTGGGAAAGTTAGTTGTTAAATACAGAGTGACATGAATAATACTGCTAAGTATAAATAATAGAAATATTTTAGCAGCAACCTTTTCTTTCCTTCTCTCCTGCATATTTTACTATTGGGTCAGCCACTGACTTGGCTCCTCTTTTCACTTTCCAATTCTAATGTCCATAAATATCAACTAACCTCTTTTTTCTGTTTCTCATTTAGCCTGAATCAGATGAATAAATAGCAATAACTGAAAAGGTTATAAATTCTAGCCTTTTAGAAAGCTGTTCATTGTACTTAGGTATGACGTACGTGTGTCTTCATTAAAGTAATCTTCTAACTAAGTACATATTTAATATCACCGTTTTATATACCCCTTTTACTTTGTGTAAATCCCTTATGTCTATTTCTAAGTCATCTCAAAAGCCCCTTAATATGATCGATTGATTTAATTTAAATGTATATGTAGTACACTCGAAGAAAATGAAGACATACAAAACAAAATATCCGAATCTCATATTAAATGGATTTAAATAGCTAAAAAATTTGAAATAATATTATTATTCGGTTTTATATATAATACAATATATATATGTAAATCCTTCTTACTGTGTAGTGTTGTTATTGCACGTTATATATTATTACAAATGTTCTTCGACATTTATTAACTACTTTTACCTACTTAATATTTGGATAAGTCAATGAAGTTCTTATTTTATAGCTATACTATACCCTTACTGTATCTAATGACAAACGATATAATAGCTTGATAATTAAATATTGATAATTTTAATTCAGTGGCCCCTACTACTGCTATCCTATATAATTATGTACTGTAATATATTTATAATAGTCAGACTGATTAAGTATCTAAAATATATTTATAAATATTTATGATGATGCTTAGAATGGAATACTTAAGCTGACCTGTTCCGTTAGCACCAGAGGGACGAATTTTGTTGTCATAAGTCCCTCCAAGTATTTGATCTAATATTTGCTTCTCCCTTTGGCGGTAATTGATCTTTTCGTTACCACTGAAAATAAGATAAACCACGTTCACTTCAATCACCTACTCCAATCATAGAATTCATATTTTTAAGCGTATGGCTACATGGACTAGACTTGTTTTGTTGATATGACAACTGATACGTAGCAAGATTAAGGTGACAAAGGGCAACTTCAGAAAACCTTTCATGATCGAATAGTGCAAACAATATTTTTGAAGAGATCATTCAGAGCACAATGCACTGATTTTCTGAATGATATGCATTGCTGCTTTCGGCAAAAATGATAAGGCATAACTTCTCGTACTTTAGTACCTGTCTCAAAATTCTGTTTTATATCAGGCACTACTAACGCCCTTTTCTATCCCCAATCCAATCTGCCTGCACTAATTTAAATGGGATTTTCACAAAATTTTAAACCTTTCCCAAGGAAAATTCCTCATAATGTCACAAGAGTCAATGCATTCTGAACTACAAGAACTACTGTTCAATCAAACAACGAAAGTTGAAGCTTTGTAAAGCACTTTCTTAAGTAGGTATTGGGTATGTCTCATAATTCTTAAATGTTTATATTAACTACGTCAAAAATGATTAATTCAAAATGAAATGATTTAAATCGTAGAAACGCTACATGCCTCTTTTATCAGTTGTAGCTATAATTAAAAGTTCAGTTCAATATGGAATACTAAGCTATAAATGGATAGAAGTAGAAAGTATATAAAACATAATACCATCAGAAGTTTATCCATCAGATGAGAGTATTATTTTCGTAAATGCAGTTTGTAATATGAGCTAGTATGATACGATGCATCAAAAAGCGGATAAATATTTTCCTTTTACTTCAACTGTCAAAAATAGCTTTGTTTGTAAGTTTATAGTTTAAGTGCATAGATAGCTAAAATAAAATGAAATGTGGGCGCACAACAAAACAACTGCACTGTCTGTACTTGTATGGGTGCCACGTGTATATAGTCATCTCTAGAGAAAGAGATATATTTCTGTAGGTACCTTTGTGTATATAATTCTATTAGTAGTAGATGCTTTTGGACTAAATATAATCTACCTATGAACATGATATTAGTTGAACACAAATTTCTAGAAATAGGAGATAAAAACTTAAGTTTAAATGAGAAGGATGAAAAGTAAGTACCCTGTGGCTGGGTTACGAGATAGGACGCATTTTGTAGAGAGAATGGCAGTGATGACAATTAGAACTCCGAAGAAAAAGATGGTACTTTGGCGGGCTGAAATCTTTGCCGCTGGTGTTGGCTGCCACCACATCATTGAACGTTAATGGACTTCCTCTAAGGATCTGCAAGAAAAGTTAATGATAAAACGTCAAAGGATTTGAGAAAACTACATTTCCCCCTGTGCCTTCATAGATGCTTTTGATCAGGCTAAGCATAAGCAAGTTATGAAGGAGAAAAGGAAATCAAAGGAAGTTGCTTTTCATTCCTAACCGTTTCTCCAAATATTATACCTAATGATAATGCAAACATAACAACGTGGAATTTTTGCATTTATATAACGCACGGCGTAGGAAAGCTTCTTGGAAGGAATCTACAATGGGATAAAGAAATCCAAACTAATTGGAAGGCAGGAACTATTATTATACAATAAGTATGTACTAATGGTACTCGTTATTTATTTTGATTCTGATTTCCGAGTATTTTGATATTAGACAGAGATAGAAATCAGAAATGTGATTGGGATTTAGTGATTTCAAACGGTAGTTCGCAGAGGGAGAGGAAAGTAAATTAAATGGCTAGGTAGTTTTAAGCATGATGTAGCTCGTAAATCCTTTGAGATAATTCTAATGGCAGCGTAGTACGAGTCGTGATAGAATGGAGAAAGTACTCAGCAGACAGACGCAAAATATCTATCCGTAGTAATAAGTAGATTTCGATTGTGGAATTTATCGTGCATTAAAACAGGTCGCAAAAGTAGCTAAAAGTAATCTGCTCATTATCCCCTTTAATTTCGTATAATGCTCGAGCGTGGTTGTGTATTAAGGGAGTTGATGCGTACGTCAAGGTATTAGTTCGTGCATGGAATGGATATACTTTCCGATTCAGGAAATTCAGGGAGTGAAAGAGCGAAAAATAAATCGTGCAGCGTG
The DNA here is from genome assembly GCA_019776505.1 of Tomocerus nigrus. NCBI lineage: Eukaryota > Metazoa > Arthropoda > Collembola > Entomobryomorpha > Tomoceridae > Tomocerus > Tomocerus nigrus. The sequence goes on from JABASI010000262.1 coordinate 33,169, forward strand.
TGGAGATGTTAAGATGAATCCCGTTCCGATAGCCGCTACAGTGATAACACATAAATCTATACTTCCGTCGTCGGTGGGTGAGTAAGTCCTCTGGTCGACTTCCGTCGCCTTCCTACGTACGTACGTACGTACGTAGCACATGCTCGAAGCCCGTCTTGTTTTTATGTGTCGTATATTTTGTGGAAAGTGCAGTGGCTGTTGTGTGAAAGTAGCTAATGCTTTGTTTCACATTCTACTTTCACTCTCCTTTCTCTGAGCCCAGAATTGTATTTATCCTTTCATCGCTCATCAACTCCCCGCTCATTTCCCGACTAAACGGATTTCTTTGCTCTCTCACTCATTCTCCTCCTCACTTCGTCTCGTCAACTCACTTCACTTCAGTCTGTCTAATCTCTTAGTTGCTCGTAAAGGCTCTTCCTACATACATTCATAAGTTCTACAGTTAGTTAGTCGAAAAAGAGTCCGTCTATATTATATTATAACTACTACTTATTTATGTATAGTCTCTATAGTGTCTCATTCCCCGGTCTATATAAATATCTTCCCTTTTGCTCTGCTCTGCCTAACCAAGCATTTCTAATATCATTTTCACAGCCAGTGATTTGGGGTGCTTTTTACTAACTTTTTAGCACCAAGACTCACGTAATTTTGCATTACAAAGCAGTGGAGTCGTTGTAGGACGCTTAATGCCGTCAATAGTCTAATGTCGTCTAACCATGAAAACTTCTCGTTCGCAATTTTGTTTTATGTTCTGTGTAGTAGAAAGATAGCCCAGAGTTTCTCCATCCATTCCCCTCGTTAGTTAGTTATCGTGGTGCACATTTAGTGCTACGGAGTTGGTGCACATGGCTTAGCTGTTACTATTACTATGCACGGAGAGGGAGTGAGCGGACAAGACGCTTTCTCTTACATACTAACATAGCCATAGCCTCCCTGACTTTCACTTATATTATTATAGGCAGTTTATGTACAATATGCACGTAACAACAGAATATAAGTAACATATGTACGAAGGTACGCTCATTACTATACAAGCAGAGGATATGCATATGCATGCAATTATAGTTCATAAAAACATAATGGGAGGCTAGGCAGGCTAGGGAAAGGTCTATCATACAGTCCTAGTGTTGTCGAGAATAAAAGCAGTAAATGTTTCAAGTATTACTTGTGCATTTTATCGACAATCAGTCTTTGTGACAAGACTGCTCTAATAATCACCATGCACTGATATGAAACATTCTGTGTACAGGAAATGAAAGTCGAGAGTAAAAATCCTGCCCTATAATCCCCTTGTCGACATGAAATGCCAATTTTTACAGCACGATAAACTTGTGGAAAATATTCACATAAAGGCTACTCCACTGCCCACCAGCATCAAACACAATCCTCTCCACTCACTCACTCACTCTATACATACTACGGCAATATAAATGTAGCTAATATGTAAGAGCTTATACTGAATACGATCATCGCCTACGAGAACAGACTGACCAAGCCACTTGGGAGATTTTACTCAAATTGGAAGCGGAAATCAACTACATACAATATATCATAATGTGGTTTTACGTCCTCCCGAATGGCTATAGCCTGGAACACAATTTCGACTATAAATGTATTCACAGGTCAGCGGTGCATTATCCAGGAAATTGCAAACATGAAATAGTACATAGTTCACTTTTAGCAACTACTTAGCTACCTAGTATCTGTGTATTACATTTTATACTCCCTCTGCATGGCCTCTCTACATCTCAACAACCACCACATCCAAATTATACACTCCTGCCTCATCCAAACTAGAAATTTGTCCCTTTTCAAAGGAAGAATTGCCTTCTCTGTTATTAACCAGTTTATCTGATCAATTTTTCACCGACCCAAAAAAGAAAGTGCCCTACAGAAATTAGGATTTTCTTTGTATCACTCATACAATGCCTTGCGTATAATCAAATGCTAGGAAGACTACCTTTCTATCTTGTAACATGTTGATTTCCTCCATCCACGAATCCACCATTAAGAAAGATACCTAATATATCATAAAGGCCACCCACAAAAGAAAATAAATAGCCTCGCCGAATCCTCATCATTGCCTGCACGCCTCACATTTACAAATTTTTCTCAATAACTTTAAATGTAGTGAAAAAATATCAAGGAAAATTATAAATTGGATACTTTAATAGCCTCTTTTGGAGAAATCCTTTTCAGATTTAAAAAACTGTATAGATAATACACTTTCACTGTACCATTAGAATATTTTCTTCCAAAAATAAACGAAAAGTAGACGAAATAAGGCAAAAAGTTGTAATACTGAATGGGTAGGTTAATTATTTGTATCATGTTAAAAATCAAATGCACAGATAATTATTTTTAACGAAAAATTAAAAACAATGTCTTTAAATTAAAGATTTATTAAACACTTTAATAAATAGGTCATTAAATAATCAAAATTCTTCTATTCCACTGAAAATATGTTAATCTGTAAAATAAACAACAAAGAATGTTTAATGTGAAAAAGGATGCCGACTAGGTATCTACTCTGATAAATTTGTTTGTCTATCGATATTTCCTACTAGGTACCTACACTCTTGGTTTGACTTTAAGCTGTGTTTATGGCCAACAATGGCAATTTAAAAGAGTTAGCTTTCCGAGGAAGAATTCTACTGCATTGCTTAAATCAATATTAGTTGATCCACCTACACAATTTTTGTTCTGTAGCATTTTGTCGTTGCGTCCTTACAATAGAAATAATATTATTTTTCTATGTTTACCATGAATATATATCTTTAGACAAAAAAATGTTTACAATTATACTGAAGTTAGAATTCAGGGATTACAGTGGCAATAGGCTTTAACAACTCTGTCAAAATTGGTTGTAATACCATCCGAAAGATCCATAGTTTTAAATCTGAAGGAGAACATGGCATTAACTTGACATAACAACTAAGGACAACAAAATTATTAAAAGTTATGATAGTGCTCTGCGGTGTAACGGTAAATGCGAGCGTAGTGCATATGTAGATATTAGGGACATAAGGATAGCTTTGTTGTACTCGTCTGCATAAACCTATTACAAAAGGGTATTTACTACTGTGCTCATTGTGGCGGAATTTTTCTATCCGACTACCAGTGGCTGCAATAAAAGTTATCCTTTGAGAATTGAAGATAAGAGCTCTTTGACAAAATTAGAATAGAAACTTTCACTGCAAATACTAAAAAGCAAGTGACATCATATTTAAAACGACTTAATATTAGTAATATAGAGAGAGATGGGCTTTTGAGAGAGTCACTTTGAATTGAGTGGGCAACAAAGGGCAGCAAATTACCAAGTAACCTTTCTTCCGCTACAATACTAGATTACTATGCAGTAAATTACCTTGCACGGCTTTATTCATACTGCGGAGAAAGTATTTTATTGTTATCCAGAAACACTATAGGAGAAAGCCTATATCTGTATCGTTATTTAAGTAGAGCTACTTACTTATGGGAAGACAACAATCATTTTTAACACAAGGATGCACACAGACAATATTAATATTTTCCGTTGTTTTATCATCTCGTAGAGGAGGATTGGAGCGTGAGAGGGTAAATAGCCTTTCTCTTGCTCTATTTTAACGTGACAGGGCTAAGAATAAAACGAGGTAGGTACTTTCTATTCATAGGAAGAAATAATAATAAATGTGTGGCAGAATGAAAATAGTACTTGTCATAAAGACAACAAAATCGAATTTAACATCAAGGAGCAAATTCTTGGAAATTCAATAAAGTCTGGCAGACTTGAAGAGAAAGTGTGCCGACGGACAAGCGGCTAGGCATCAGAACTGTCGCAATCATTCTGCCAGTCAAGTCAAGTGCGACAGGGAGAGAAAACAAGAGAAAGAAAGTGACCTTACCACTCAAAATGGGTTTACATATATTATCCTTAGGTAGTGGAAGGAAATACACGGAACTTAACTCCCGTGAGTGAACATTTGAAAGTAGGTACACAGCTTTCTGCGAGGACTAACATGACATCTTGCTCACAGCCACAACTGAGCACATAGGAACATTAGTGATGTGGTTTTCGGCAACAAGAATGTTTGAACTATGTGCACCTAAGTAACATTGGAGGTAACTACGTAGGTATTTATATCTATGTAAAATAATGTAAAGCAACACTGTGGTTTCTGACTACCTGAATGCCACTAGGCACTAATCGTCGGTTTCTGGGCACACGCCATTACAATACAATGCTCTTTTAAATGTTCCAAGTGCAGAAACCTCATTCAAATATAATACACACTGAATGCTAGTAACTACGAGTAACGGACTTTGTAAAATGCCATATCTCTAAAAAGCCCCTTTTCCACTGCCTATAAGTACACACAAGAAGTACATATAAAAATATTGATTGAGAGTGCCAAGGTAGAGTTCTTGAAAGAAATTCTATGCGGAATCTAATGGGCCAACCTCATAAATTATAGCCGAATTTCTGTGTCTTTGGAATTAAAGGCCCATGGGAATTCCCTCATCCACCAGAATAGTTTGAATATGAAAAATTCTACGACTGTAGTTCATATTTCACTATTAGAGCTCATTAGTGGAGCATTAAAAGTAAGCCAAGAGAAAAGAAATCTTGCTGATTGCTAAATTCCATAAGTAATAGTCCGACTAAGACACTGTGCAGCCAATCACTCTCTAATAAAATGAATTAGGTAGCTATAGATCGCTAATCTCCTATTGCTGGCTAAAGCAGAAATTTCAGAGCTCGACTTTCATCTGGGAATAAAAGCACCTTGCCTTGGCTTATAAGCCACAAAAAAGATAAATCAAACAACAAAAATTGTTATGGCATAGAAATTAGGTTATTCCATCCTGTTAATAAATAAATATGTATGATTTTAATGCTATTAGCTGGAAATCCAAGGGAGTCTGTTTGTCGCAAAATCTACAGGAAGAAAATTACAAATTATTCCGTCTCACTAAATTATTCTTTAGCAGAAATGTATTCCTTCGAGAATTTTCTCTTTAGCACGTCGCACAATGCACTGACTCAAATTCTTTAGCAAAGAAACCATGGGAAGAAAATTACATTTTTAACATGAATAGAAGAAAAATATAGCTCACTCGACTCTCTCACTACCATCCGCATTCTTATAAGAGAAACGAGGACTAACTCCGTCTTTTCTACTTTCTACATGTTTTAATGGGCATAGTATTTACAGGTAGAGAGGGAGAGGGAACTACTACTTACTCCTGTGCCTAATAATGCAGACGTCTATTTTTGGAACTTTCTTGGATATTTGCCCATAAAATATCCAGCGGAGAGTGAAGTCAAGAATAGTGCATTAATCTTTAAGTTTATAGTTGAGTGAAAGCATAGGAATATATCTATCTCTAGTAAAATTCTGAATTTCTGATTGATTCCATTGGAATTGAACGAGATATTTATTTGAGAATTTTAGCAGCCTTACTACAAAGGATAAGATTCTCAGTTAAAACACTTGCCATGAAACTAGAGGTGGAAATCAATTCTCTGACCTGAATGGCCCGAATAGTGTTTAGAAAGAAGTCTGTGAAGTGAAAACAGTGGTGAGTGTAATTGAAAATCAAAAAGTCTATTTAGTTTTGAGGCTAGAAAAGGAGAGAAAGGAGAGTGGTGAAAAGAAAGCTGGGTATTATGTGTCTTATTTGCCAGTAGGCTAAAATAATTATTAAAGAATTAGGGAGAAAATGTAAAAGGGTAATAGAAATTCGGTGAGAGCTGGAGGATGCACCTGAAATGTCTCGTCGGTGCCCCGACTTTCTTTAGATTTGCAAGGAAAGGACGGGGAGTGAAAACCAAGATATAATGCAGCATCAGTCGCAATAATGCTTTCTCTCACAGTTGGGATAGAGATATTAATAAATGGTGTACAAAGCCCAGGACGCCAGGCAGTGCAGGGAGTGGAGAGGGAAACGTAGCGTAGGTTGGTGGTGGTATTATTAGTAAGCCCGGCCAAATCCTCACATTCTATAATGTGCAGAATTTTCTATAAAATTTGACTAGATGTGGAGGATTGTATTGCCGAGTGGATTGCATTGAAAAGAAAGAGTAGGCAGTGGAGGAGGTAGGAATGAAGGGCGCCTGGCTATACATCTACGGCTCTTATTGAGCAACCTACTCCTACTACTCCAAGATAGATTCAGTGCGAGGCAAGAAGAGCGTGTAGATTGTAAAAGAGCTAAAGAAAGAGAAATCCCTAAAGAAAAGTTTCTCAAGACTTATGTCAGGTGCTTTTGCTCCTCGGCCCACATTTTACACTTACACATTGCGACTCTATCTCATAGCAATTGTGTGCTTAGAGTAACTAGAGAGGAACCTTGGGAATCTGACTACAGTCTCCACTCTACCATTTCAATCCATCCTAACCACTTTCTCTGTGGAAATGTGCATCGTGGAACCACGAGCGGAGCAAGGTACAATTCTCTATGCATTATAGCCCTGTCTCACCCCATTCCCTATCTATCTAGCTATCTATCTAGCTGACTCTATTCCCTGCCACCAGATACAATCGTCACTCCTGCTCAGTGCGCATAAAACCAGTTAGTAGCATTCCCTATGACTATTTGCGGAATCGGATGTTATGCATTATCTAGAAAACAGCATTATTATCCTATAGCTCCATGGTGTAGTAGTCTAGTAGTGTAATAGTCTAGTAGTGTAGCGTGGAAGGAAGTTAAGCAGGGAGTGAGTGTCTATTCTCATCTGTTGTGCTTGTGCTCCTAGCAAGGAGCCATCCAAGAAGCTAGAGAAATATTAGCCCAGCACAATATGTGACAGACAAATGAATCAGGTGAAAATATTTACACAGTCGTGTCGTGTCTCGAAATCTACATTTATCATTTCAAACTTCCACTCGGAGCACATACACATTATTTACCGAGAAATGAATGCAGTCGACTACAAGGACGCACCTTACACCACAGCCATGCAGTGCCCACACATACAAGACAATCCCACCGACGTCAAACGTCAGCTACTTTCTCTTATCTTCTCTCCGCTAAACTATGCTCCTTATTCCTTCCTTGTCTGCTCCTAATTCTGCCACTATAATACACTTACAACTATTTGGGTAACTACTAGCTATATATTTAGGTAGCAGGTAGGTATTAGCGTGAAAATGTATCATTTCTTTTCCTGACATACCGATGACTAATAATAGCTACCTATTACCTATATATAGGCATAAATATGTACCTAGGTATCCTATGCAAGGATTGCTAATGTTGTCTGTAAAAATATCTTTTGAGAGACGTGAATGGGAATGGGAGGACGTAGGCTGCTTTTGTGCCGGGATGGGTCTAGTTGTAAGAGGAAAAAAGAGTTATTTCTTACAGAAAATTCACTGTTGGAATCACTGTTGGACGTTCCTCGGCAAGAATGGAGAGTTGGCCAAGGAAATGTTTGGGTTAAGTAAGTAGCACAGAACAATTGGAGGAATCAGAGGGAAAGTCGTGGGTAGTCGAGGCGAGAGCGACAGTGTGGAAGTGAAGATATACGTGGAAGGTCGTATTGGCTGTACATGGCACTCGGAGGATAACTATGAAAATGATATACACGAAATGGGAACAAAGGCTCCTGAGTGAGAAGGAGCGTGGCGGAGGTCTCACTGATCTTCGAGTGTGGCTGTTGTCGTGTCGTTGGCGTTGCGTCACTTTTATTGTGTTATGTTGTTGGCTGTTGGTTATTTGAGGTTGACTTAACTCGACTTACATATCTGGAAACAAAAACCGTGTTCTAGATTGCTCTAATTAAAGAGAGACGTAAAGTGTGCACTTGGCAGTTGGCTCAAGTTAAGCTTTATGACGGAGAGGAGGATTAGTAAATAAATTCCAGTATATTCCAGTTATTAGTTGCTGTGGCCTATGAATTCCTTTCCCTCTCTCCTTCAGCAGCCAGCATTGTTTATTTGAGCCGCGTCTCGACAGGGAGGAGATTGTTGGCTCATAAGTCTGTCTGCTCTTGCTGGTGACACTGACAGTGTTGTGAGGAAGGCGATAAGTGTTTTCCAGCCCAGTCACACAGTCGGCTGCCTGCCTGGAGAAAGTGAGGCAAAATCAGAAGATGCCAGAGAGGAGCTAACTAGTCGTAGTCCTAGGCTCCGTGCCTCTTCTTCCTCCTATCTCTAACGGCTGAGTGAGTGAATGAGTGAGCCACTTATCTCCACTTTCTCCAATTTCTCCACTACGGAACCAACAACAACTCCCCGACACAATAGCCGCACAAAGAACAGACGAACACGAGCGACGCTGCCTGATAGTATCTCCCGAGCAATCCTCTTTCCAATCAGTCTCCTCGTCTTGGAATAGCACTCCGCAGATTATCTCTCCTTCAGGTAAATGACGTCTAAGCGCTAACAATGTACTTTACTTCCCGACTGTGGCCAAGTAGTAGGAAATTCCCCCTAAGTATTAGAGGGAACGAGCGGCTAGGAATCCAAGATCCCCCGAATAATTTCAAATCTCTCAATTGGGACTTGATTTTTCCAGATGCAATTTGAGACTTTATTTTTGTAGATCCAGTTAGGATGGAATGGTGGAGTGATTAGCAGTGGAATCGTTGAGAAGGATGGCTGTTGACTGTGATCCTGGGTGTACAAGTAACAGTGTATCTCGTTGGAATGGGAACGGTGAGAAAGGTTCGTGGATTCTGTGTGGTTGGAGTTGTGTGTGGTAATTGCGAGTCGACTGCTCTTCTGGTCTAGTTCCTCTGCTCTGAAGACGGAAAGTGAGAGGAGCGGAATGTGAAGTGAAGAGAAAGCGGGGATTTCGGAGTTGCTGGCGCTGGAATTGGGAAGTTAGGGAGTGAGTGCAGAGAGCCGTGTGCATAGGCGAGGCATGAGACTGTGGAGCACGTTCTCCTCAGAGCCAATTCGGATTTGGAACATCCAGCCTAGCAGGCTCCTCCGTCCTTCTCTCTTTTCCTGACATCGGGAGAAAGTCGCTCGGGCATTGCAGTGCAGTTGGGGCTGCTGGGAAGGAAAGGAAAGAGTTAGAGAGAGAGAAGTTTGCGTTTTGATGATCTGAGAGAGGGATACAGGTCCACGCCTCCAGGAGAGCTGAAGACGGTTTTACGAGCTTCCCTCGATGCCTTCACTTCCTTTCCAGCAGAGTGACTTTCGTCGAGCCACTGCACTCCTGCTCCCACTACATATTCCATCCTTATTACCTCCTAACTCCGTATTATCTCTCTGTCCGACGACACACCACACGCTCGCTAACTACTACCTACCTACATTAGTTACTCCCAGCTCACTCAGGATGAATACTGAAAAATAAGCAAGGCATCTCCAGATGCTTCACTTCCTCTCCCTCACACACACTCTCTCTCTCTCTTCCATGGAATTTCCTGGAGAAAGGAGCTCGGGCTAAGAATCGGCCCATATACTTATTATTGGGAGAAAGGCTTTTCTGTCTCCCATGCAGTGGTCCTTGTCTCCTTGTCCAAGCTGCTGAAGAAGTGAGCTGTGAGTAGCTGTGAGTGACGCAAGTGGGGAAGGAGAGGGAAATGCCTAATCGGGAGCAGGAGATCGAACACTATCTCTCTACTTACGGAGTCGGATGAGGAGAGGAGGACGGGATCCTCTGAATTCCTTGCTACCCGTCTGGAGGAAATAATGGAAGAACCATAAATAGGCACACCTCAACCCATTTGGATGTAATAAAAATCCGTGCTCTCACTCGACCCTCGTTAAATATTATGGCCAAGCGAAATCCAATCGTGAACTCAAGTCTGACAATGAAAGAGTTTCACCGTTCCAACGCAACGAAGCATAGCCAGTCCTCCTCTCCATGCATACCTACTTATATTTATCCCTTCATCCTCAGACTCACATTTCAAAACTTTCGGCTACGAGACAGACTTTTTTACTCACTACATAATAAATATATATAGCCTCTGTAGCTCCATCACCAAATCCACCATATATGTAATGCTGCATGGCTCAAGATGAAACTTTCAAAGAGTTGATCTATTTATAGTGCACAGACGGAGCAGGAGTATAGTGTCCTATGTGACACCACAGAGAGAATGCATAGCCTAGGGAGACTGGCCCTGTACTTTCTCACAATGACGATTGCTAGGATGCAGTTGACCAGTTCTTTTGTTTGCACAATCTTGCCAATGCTTATAAGCAGGAGACATAAATAGGAAATCATAGGCGGGTGTAACTAGGAGAAGATATTAGCAGAATGCATTCAGACAACGGAGCATTTCCTCACTTCTCCGAGGATTCTGTAGTTTCACTTAAGTGTACATTCACTATATACAAGACAATCAATATCTGTGTGTGAAGAGAGAGGCGAGTCGACTCAAGGCAGCCAGCCCTCTATTTCTACATGCAACAAAAGTGATACTAGCAGAGCAGAGCTAAGGGAGAGCAAGAGCAGCAGCAGTCGAATGTATTATTTGTAAAATCAAAGCTACGAACAATGCTCCCTCCAAGACAAAGATCTGTCGAAATGGTGGAAAATAATACAATTCTTCATTCCTTTCCTTGACTTTCTATTTTCACGCTCCTTTTCTATTTACTCCCGTCCATTCAAACAGACGCACATGTAACGCCAACCATCAGACTCACAATTCCATGCCAGTTGCTTTCTCAGCTGCACATATTTGCATATTTGTTTATGGATAGCTACTATATGAATGAATTTAACTCGCTCCTAGCTACTACTCACTTTCTCCATCCATTCCCATTCGACTACACACACTCACTTTCTCCCCTTCACTCCCAACTAAACTCCTTTCACAAACTTTCACGTTATTATTTCTACCTGTGCCAACACCAAATTTCCCCAATCCTTTATCTATGCACCCACTCCCTACGATTCTTACAAACAAACCAATCTACACAATCTGGGCCTAGAGCTCTTGCGAACTGCCACTATGTTATGTTCCACTAGAGAGATTGACGTCCGGGGTTCAATCCCTGCAGTGCCTCAGCTTTCTCTCCTGCTAGCCTTGTGCCCAGAGAATCTATTAGGGCCGTATCTTATTAGCATTGATTTCACTATCTTGGTGTAATATTATGGCTATCTGTCTAGCTCTACCTAATTACATGCCCGACTGATGGGACACATATAAACTAGAGGTGAGGACGAGTCGAGTACGGACCTCCAGGTTGGCTGCATGCCTGGATGGAATCGGCTTGGCATGGCTCGGTCCCTCTTTGTTTGCTACCAAATCGAGTGGCTAGACTGTGTTGAGCTGATCCGCTTTATGGTTCACTACTCCTCACCGAGTCTCTATCGTGTAAGTGTGTACACCCCAGTAAAGTTGTAAAGGGAGCTATTGTAAGTAAGTCGCAAGCCTTGAGTTGCATCTGTGTGATTCTATCTACTCTGTAGGTCAGACACTCCCCCTAACACACACAATCTGCATTTTTCATCATTTTTTATCTTTACTCTCTTTTATCTTTTCAAATCCTACAATTCCTCATCCGCTTCCTCATATAATTTATCACGCCAGAAATATTGACTTTCTACTTCCATTACAACCCAATCTATATACCTACACAGAATAATAGAAAATTGCAACACAAATACCAATATGCGCGGCACAACATTCTATGTACATATCATTGCAGCAAGTCTTGAATAATATTTACATAACTACGACTACGGACTACTCCTAAATTGAACGGCTGACTTCCTATGCTGACAAACACGGTTAACGTCGTCCTAGCAGATTATACCATAACATAGTAAAAAAAATCTTTATTTACTAGTTCAACTTTTTAATCTATATAGTGGAAATAAAATGTTTGTTTTATTTTTTATTTTATTACTAATTAACAGATCTATACAAGACAACAGATACGAGCATCGCAATACATTTGAAATTTAATTGGAGTGATTATACATATATAGATATATATACTTTTAAGTAATAGCTAATAATAAGTATTTATTTAAAAGTTTAAATGTCAAAGCTTTGATTTTTCAAAAAAGCAGAATCTGAACCTAATTAATCATACTTTGGAAAATAGTGAACAATAGTAATGGTGCAAAAATTATTCCTATTTTTAATACATTGATTTTTTCACAAAGGAATAGTAAACTTATAATTCGAAAATGCAAAATTGGATTATGCAGATGTTTCACGGTCTGTTTATCCATTGAATAACTCCATTTAAAATTAAAGTTTTGAAATGCATCTAGTTGTTTCTATTCTATTTCTATATTTACTACTTAGCCATTCAAAACAATGGTTTCAAATCGGCCAGACTAAAAAGCCCCACCCTACGGGTGGGGAATTCTCCCCACCCC
>JABASI010000263.1:6221-45404 GCA_019776505.1 Tomocerus nigrus
TCTATGACTCCTTAATTTTTCAATGCATTTATAAATTATAACTGCCCGTCAATGCATGAACTATGAATAATGCAATGCAACTATTCCTATGCATCTCTGAGCCAATGATACGTGAATGGACGCTGATGGGACTGTTTTATATGCAGAAATGCCGTGTGTACAGATATACGTAAGGATCAATTATAGACGCAGCACTTACATATCTAAAATTGAAGGATAGGCTCGTTGCATCTAGCAGTACTTAATATTCCTTATTCTCTTCTTGGCGTTGTTCGTTGGATTAATTGTGTTGCCATTGCAATGGTTCATCCATCATCCCTAATCCTAATCCATTCATTATTTTCTTTCTCCCGTTTTGCAATCATCACATCGCTTCATACATATTCATCTTCTCCATACTTCCTATAACTAATGCCTTTTTACATCACAATGATAATTATTCTATGGACAGAGGAATCGGAATGGCTGACTGCAACTTCTTGCTCCATCCCTTTTTTCATTGCAGACAAACATTCACACTTTGTCGTCGTTCTCCTCTTTAGTATTCCTTCTTCCTTGTCAAGTTCAAGTTCTTTTCATGCAACGACTCTAACACAGCTACTTGCGTGTCCAATATTATCATTGCCTTGAACTATCGACTCACATTATCTCTAGTCAACTTTAATCATATTTAAATGGTGTCCTACAACATTTCTATCTAATAATTGTTCAAGACATTTTCTTTTTTACGAGGATTATTTGCTTTGAATTTCCATCCGTAATACTATCCCACAAAATCCGGTGATAAAATCATACACAACACAATAATAAATATATTCGTTTTGCAACAAAATGAAAATGAAGATAAATAGAAAGACAGTAAATGCGTAATAGTAAATAGCTGAATATTTACATTCTGATTTCCATAATAATTCAATTGTTTAGTTGATTCGTGGAATGTAATAGGTGTCAGATTCAGAATTGACAAGGTATGTATGGATTCCTCTTGTTGATTCGTTGTAACAACCTACTTGTGTATGTGCTTGGTATTTCGATGTAGGTATCTATATCATGAGTGTCCTCCTGGAAGGAATCAAATCATCCACAACAACTTAGTGACGTGACTTTGAATAATATTGCATTCTTTTCTCTATGCAATCCCCTCCTCTAATCCTGATACTAAAATGAAGACAAACAATTTTTGTATTTATAAAAGAATAATTCGACGTTGTAACTACTTAATTCGCAAATGGTTTATTCAAGCTAAGCTGGAAAAGGCTGGAATTTGATTTGGCATGTTGAGTATATAATGTAGGCGTCCATTATTCTACGTACTATCACAAATTATTGTTTAGAATTTAAACGTAGGCCTCTTCTGAGTTCACTTCAATCCAAGTGAGGCAGTGATACACTGCAACAGGTAGATTGTATTATAATGTTCCAATCCATGCTAATAACCCAAAAACTTCTTAAAACACTTGGTATCTTATCAATGTTTAATTATCGTTGCGTAGTTTCGTATTTACTATTTAATAACAATGTAAGAATGGAATTTTTAGTGCAGATAATGTTAATAAGTAATAGGTAGGACTGTTTATTAGCTGATGTAGCCACTTAGTTAAATATGTGTATGGATAATATGCAAATATTCTTGAATTTTGTTTGCGTGCACGTAGGATCAGCTAATTATAAATAAGTTAGCATCTGCGGCATAGTGAGAATATTAAAAATGGCAGGGTAACTTCCCAGATAGAAATTACTACGGGTTTAGTTAGGGAAATATTTGCCCGAATGGGAAATGACAGGGAAATAAGTGGAATCAAAAGAAATAAAATTTGGGAGAATATGAAGTGGTTAATGACCGTAATACTCATGTATTTTAGTCAATGTAATTGTTGGGCAAATCAGTCGTTAAACAACCTTTAGACACGGAGAAATAACTCGTGTAAAATGATAGGAGAATACAGAAATAAAACACGAATTATCCAGTATAGAATGAGTGTCAATAAAATGCTTAGCATTCTCATTGAGAATATACGCTATAGAATAGCAGGGAAGACCCTCTGTTAAAATCAAGTTTTTTATTTCCATTTCCCAGTAACAATATCCTCAAAATGCATTGGCTTATAATGCAGGCGTCTTGTGTGCCTTAATAAAAAGGAAGGGAAAATACTTCAGAAAATACGAGTAATATGTTGGGGTCCTTCTTCATAAGGACACCAACAACAAACTCGAGTAAAGTCACACCTGTTTCCAAAAATGGTAAAGTGGCGAAGTTGAGTTGAGACGAAGGAAGATTTACACTTGGGCAGGTGTGGGTACGAAACCCATTAAAATTTTTAATTTTTTCAATATTTTTTTGCAACTTTTTAATATATCAAACGAAAGCCCTAAATTTTTGCAACAAGATGTAGCAAAAATTTTGTTGCTACTGTCTGCAAAACAAGCAGCAGGTTGCGATTTTATAAAATAAAAAGTTAGGGTTTCGCTAGGGAAGGGCTGTGTAATATCCTCGTGTTGTCCCTGTCTTTCTAAGGCCGGGTTGGTTGGACATCTCCCTATCTTTTTCCTGAGTATTTCCCCACGAATATTATCCTATATTTATAGGAAAATTTCTACCTGGGTTGATCTCATCAGCCTCCAGTTCATTTCAGTTCAAACTTTCGTTTGGCAATGCATAATTAGGATGAAAAGGGTTTGGAGAAAGATGACGTTAGTTGCCGTTGCCCATTATAGATATCCAAATATTGAGCAGAGAATTGGAGTGCAGATAGTTTGCTAAGAGGACTGGCTTGTCAGACAGAACAAGGCAAGAGATACGTGCAGTGAAAATGTTGGGGATTTGAGGAGAAAAGCCTTGCTGTTTATTTGTATCTGTAAGTAGATAATTTGTGATAGGAGTAAGGCATAAGGTAAATAATGCTATCAAAATGTGTGAGCTAAGAAAAAGAAGACAGGATGCACAGCCAGCTGGAGTTCCTTTAAAAGACGAAGACTTAGTGCTGAATTAGAATTTAAAGGCAAGGAGAGGATCGGAAAAGGTCTTCGTCTGCTTTGGTCTTTGGCTTTTCTTGACTTGCCACTTACCTCTATTTACTAACTACGTTGTTGGCTGCTGCTGTGGAACGGACTTTTAGGTACTCATCCAAAACTGGCAAAGCAAGACAAGGGAGAGTAATAATAATAATACGTTCAAGTCCTAATAGCAGAAGCCAGTAGCAGAAGCAGAGGCAAGGCAGAATTGCAGATAATCCACACACACACACACAAGACATGCATATGCAAAGACTCATATTTTAAATGCGCTGTCTCATCTTCTCTGCTCCTTCTAATGTAAAAATGGAGATAGGACGGGAAAGGAGCAAAGGAGTCAGGCAGCAAAGACAGATGAACACAGGTAGGCAGGCTTCGCTTAAATATCCACACTGCTTCTGTATAATACAATCAAATAGTTGCATTATGTAAAGTCAACTATGCCAGCATCAGTAGTTCTTTGACTTTATCTTTTTCTTGTTCCATACATTATAGAGAAGAGAGAGAGAGAGGGAGATAGAAGATGATGGAGAGAGAGTGCCAGTGGAATGGAAGATAAAGGCAGGCAGCCTAACACTACTAATGTGTAATGTCCCTAGTAGTAGTCCCTAGACATCTCTAAGTGAAGATGCACCTCTCTCCTATCCACGGCCGTAATGAATGTGTTTTCATCTCTTGTTTTCTTCTCCTCTCTTGTCTGCCTGCATACCAGAAGAAAGCAGAAGGTAAAGATAGACACGGATTATCTGAGTTTTTATTAGAAAGCTATAAAGGATTCTCGCTCAGACTCCCTTTTTCAATCCACACTTTATTTACCCAACTACTGTTCAATCTTCCCTTTCCCATCTATGACCGACAGAACAGACACCAGAGGCTAAGATTACAATTGAATTATACAGTTGCACATGTACATAGTTAGCTGAACTATCTATGTGCATATTTAGCTAGGTACTCTCTTATTACACTTGGATATAAGGTGCTTACTACACAAACTCTAACTATCGGAACCACTAAGTTAACTCCAGTTCTGACTTATATCTACTCAATGTCTTTTGACGGATATTTAAAGACTACAACTCATTTTAGGAGCTCCAACTTTTTAAATGGACTTTTCGACTCTGTGTATACTTACAATCTGTCGCTCTGCTGCTGTAATGACTTAGCCCTTAGCCTTGCTCTTTTATGGAAATACTAAACACTATTTTAAATCCTAAGTAAATAATCGTCTGTAGAATGGTTCTACTAAATGTTACGACTTATTTAACCAGTGGATCTTCATTTTCCACAATGCTTTCTATAGTTCACTGTATAAATAGGAATTAACACACGTGTCTATAAAGTGTTGTGAAATTGTGTAGAAATATTCTTACATAAAATATGGAGTACCTACCTGTATTTTAATAGTTGTGAATCTAATGGCAATACATTATTATTATCTTTTCTTAAGTTACGTATACTTACGATTGGTTAGGTGCCAATGAAGCAAAGGTATGAACACAAAATGCATACATATAAATAAATACAAGTAAAATTTTCTTTTGTTAATCCCCTAGTTATTTTTATGTTTGGGAGTAGTGTAGGTAGATGGAAAGCTATCGCTATATTCAAGGGTTTCTGTTAAATAATTGTATTCTATTTGTATTGTTGGTAGGTGAGCAGTGAGTAGTAGTAGTTGGTAGGTAGCTTTGCATTTAGAGATTCGTGACTAACTCATGAGCGGATGATCCTTAATACCAAGAATAACAGGTAGAAGGAATGAAAAGAAGTACTAAATGGAATTCTACTATTAGTAACGTCTTTTTATTAAGTATATCTACATATACTTTATCGTGCATATATAAATAAATACGCTTAATACGTATTAGTGGCTAAGTATTTAGAATGGATATGTGTTTAGGGATATTAGAGCCACAATACGATGCTACGCTAAGAAATTAGGAGTAAGATCGACTTATTTGTATTGTGGGCGAGTGCTTTGAAATGAACTGACGCAGCATGGGATTTCAGTTAAAAAGTCGGATTGGAAACTCAAGTGTTTATAAAGGAATTTTTCCTTTGGCCTCTGGAGAAGCTTACAATTAGAAACTTTTGGTGGCCTTTCCTTTACATCCCTTTAACACATTACTACATCCAAATCCAACTACTACTGTGTACAGAACAGACAAGGATGATGGCAGGCTAAGGCAGGTAGGCAGGCAGGGTGCGTTGCATTTCCTACACGTTGATACATGTCGTAGGAATGGGAAGGAGGACTCGAGAAAGAAGTGACCAAAGGACCGCTACTATTTTTGATAATGGGGAAGAAAGTAGTTGGTTGGAGGGTAATTGTTTGTTTTTAGAAGTTGCCGATGCCCTGTACTTACTTAGGAAAGGTTGCCTTCCCTACCCTCCCTCCCTCCCTTCTCACTCACAACCGATCCGTCTCCGTTCTCTCAAATCCTCTTCCAGACTCAGATTACGGACATTATAGGTCTAAGACAAACAGATAGCTCCAACCTAACCCAACTCTCAACACACACAAACCACATTTTACCAAAGATATCAATCTTTTATTTTCTCCTTAAGAAATTCTAACGTAAGGTCACTTATTCTAACCTGCCAAACAACACTCTTTTCCTCCAGGTTAGTCTTTTCCTAAATTAAACATTTTTAAACGAGCCATACTATTTTAAAAGCTTTATGGCACAGACACCTAAATCGAATTACTACTACACTCACACATACATCCCTTGTTTTCCTTATTTTAGCTGCCCAAGAATTATTCTGCCATGATCTAGTAAGTAAGTAGCAAAAGTGTCAAGGATATTCTTATGAGCAGTTATAGAAAACCAAATACACCTGTACAGATATTATCTGTGCGCATAATTTACACACAGCCTCCACTATACACTTGCATTTTTATTATTTCCCTTTATTACACACAATCTGCACAGGAGCCTTGTACTATCTTAAATATTCAAATCAACTGCTGTCAGAATTTATATGGGAGCCTTTAATTTTATAGGTAATTAAATTCCCATAAAAATAACTGATTTCGACCATGGCTCTCATGAGGAATAACAATAAAATATGCACTTGCTAACGTGCTGATCCTTTAATAAAATTGTCTAGAAATTAATTGGCAATAAATGTCGGAGTTTAAAACAGGGAAAATATTTACTCTTTCAGATGAGTAGGTACAAAATGCTCAATTGAATGGGTAGAGCCAGGCTAAGAAATGAAATGGATGTGTGCAGTTATTACCTGGTATTAGTAAATGGGTTTCTTCCTACTCGTACCTACTTAGCTGCATGGCTATGAATAATATTTTTGCAGTCATGACCATCCTGCTTGTCGTGTCAACGAATTCTGCAGTGAACAAAGTCAGTCGTGTCCTCCTGTCATGTCGTACATTTTAAGTTCTGTTATATCCTCTTCTCTCTTGTCTTCAGTCTCATTGTGGAATCTCTATTTCTAATATTTTATGTTTATGTTAATATCTCATCGTACATAAGCCGATGACAGTCAGTTCAGTTCAGCACATCCATAATGCTCTATTATACCTTTCTATCATTCTATATTATGCATATAATTATATTATTATCATCCCTCTCCCCCATTAGTAGTGACTACACAGAAGAGTATTAAAATATATTCTACTGCTGTGGTGGCTGTGCATATAAAAGCTTCTGCTTATTCAAATGCATTGGATAGAGGGATGGATGGAATGTTCTGCCTCTTCTGCCTTGCAGTTAATTCCAAGTTAGTGTGTCTCGTAATATTCTAACGTCGTAAATAACCGAGCGCATCCGCAGCTGAAGCCTTTCTTCTGTCCTCTCCTACTAACACCATGCCAATCAAATCACTTTAGGCAGTCAGACACAACCAACTTGACAAAGTCAGGGCAAAAAATTACTAACTGTACACAATGTTTACATAGAAGCATGCTGCATTGCAATTTCGCTAACCAATGCAAAGCATACAAGATTCAAAGCGTCCTTTTATTCTCCTTCTTATTCCCTACAGCATTGATTCAAGTTGAAGTACACGTATTTATATTAGAAAAATGCAAGTACTCACTGCCCCTATTAGGAAAATGTAAATAAAAGAATAGCACAATTATAGTCTGATAATTGCTGTCTGGAGTGGACTCCATAATTGACTTCTCTCTGGCTGGACTGACATTTAAAAACCTACATAGTTTCTTACATAATGCACTGTATCTCTACATTTATAGATTAAAACATCAACACACAAGCTTTTCCATAATTTTTTCGTATATTTATGAGCTCAGTCTAAATTTAAAAAAAACTAAGTTAACAACCTTTGAGATGCTCATAGTCATTGAATTTTTCGATCTTTTGGATCGCTTAGAGGACAATGGAAAATGCCACAATATATTATAGTAACAGTAATACCACTTTATAATGTGCTAAAACTTAAAACTAAGGTAGCATACTTGTGTTTGTACTTGATGTGTGCATTAGCAACATGCATGTATGTATACGAGTGTTAAATTCTTATCTCATCGTTTATCTGATGATTTATGTCCAGAGACAATTACAGTGCATTGTTATGTAAGTTTACTCAGCCAATTGCATTTATTTTCCCCTCTACACTTTATGTAGCTGTGTAATTCTAAGAGGGGCAAAAAACGTTACACTGTTGTGTTATGCATTGTAGGTATTGAATTGTTACGGTACATTTTTATCCGTACAAATTTTATGTAGTGCATCGTTCAGCAGATTATTCGACACACACACACTTGGACATGCATTCTTTAGATGAACTGTGCTATTATCTAACATTTGTATATGGAGTAATAGCAAGTGGAGACGAAGGACAATGTTAAAAGAGAAAATCGAGGATTGTGTAATACTTTTAGGTAGACAGACAGTCCCCGAGTGGAGATTGGTTCCGTATTCCTCCATTCTCTTCTCATCTGACCAAGACTGACTGACAGAAATCTAATTTAATCAATTGCTCTGGGTCTTGTGCTCTGCTCTCCTGGAGAGAAGAGCAACAGGTGGGCAAAACGGAGTAGATCGATCGAAAATTATTGTCCGTTTTCTTTCAGTGATTACAATCAGATGGACTTGCTCATAAGCATCACTTTAAAATTATCTAGGACTCTTCTTAGAGATATTAACTATAGTCCTGCATTACAGATGTCATGTAATCAAAGGTCTGCCCTGGCCTAGTCAAAATCCATCCACTTAATTCAAACCAAATGAATTTAAATAATTGCATTCAAACACATCTCTCTCTCCCCGTTACAAAGCATCTGTAATTTGTACGAGCGCTTATTAAATAGAATCCATTCAAAGTGTTCGTGACATAACACGCACTCAATACACTATCAGATTGACTTCAACAATAATAACATTGCCTTTTCACACAGGGTGAGTATTTTAAGTGCATTTTCTTCAGTCCACTCACATATTTTTCGGATATGGAGTGAATGCATAGTAGTCATTCTAAAAACACACATTCATTCTTTTAGTTTTGTGGTAAGTATAGCCTCTATAGGTATAAGGATAGATGCCATACGCACACACAGCCATGGTTGCCGTCACACTCTCTTCTAGTAGACATGTTATAGAGGAGAGGAAGGCAAGGTAGAAGGTAGGTAGGTAGGTAGGATAGGTAATGAAAGACAAGACATCGACACTCGAGAGCAAAAGACTCGATCCGTGTAGGTAGGTATGCTCAAGAAAGCAAGGAGAGGAGTCACTACCTATTGCCTTTTGCTTAAATTGTTAGGTAACTTGGGTTTACTTTTCTATAAGACTGTGCATACCTATAGATTTTACCTGTCCGTGTGTATAGTACAATAAGTGAATTCATAGTTAGTTATGTTATAGGAATAGGAAGGCGACTGGCTAGAGAGAGAGAGAGAAAAGAGTATAAGGAATCAACTTGACTTTGCCGAATGTGGGAATCAGTATTTATACATTGTATTAATGTAGATATGTTCATGCACTGACTGGGGATGTTGTGTTTTGTTGTATTTGGTCCGTCGTCTTGTTTTACGTTATCAATGCAGAGGTTGGTTGGCTAGTGCATCGGCTGGCAACATATTTTATAGGAAGGGCATTCGTTGCCTCAGGAAGCCAGTAGGTTGCTAGTCTCTACATATGTTAATAGTTCTGTGCGTGTACCTGTGCACAGGTGAGTGAGCCTATTCTCCGTATCTTCATCCTACCTATCCCACCCTACTACTTATTCCATGTACTCACTTAGGTTTCCACTTCCAACCATTAATAACACAATGTCCCTACACATAAATGAGCCACTCTCTGTAATAATCTTAAGTAATACCATTCATGCGCTTATTTTCTCTGACATTTACTTAGCCTTCTTATTATAGCATTTTTACAAATGTGTCTAAGTCTCTTTTATGTAAATGTGTGGCTACGAATGGAATGAAAAACCATTTACACGGAAAAAAATCTTTTAGTATGTGTATGTCTTAAAATATATTTGAATACGAATGTATTTAGTTTTAGTATTAGTACGGAAACTTACGTATTCATTTTTAAAGAACAGTAAGTATTTAAAGTTTGTTTTGTACAGATATACTGATATTAAATACTGAAAGTATGAAACCTGAATACGTCAACATAGTTGAAAGGTATTAACTACAAATGTACTCATATACAGTATGTAGGGACTGGTTCAATATGCATGCGTACCTTAGTTTTATACATACGTACTGTAATCATGCACTGGAAACGTTATTAGTTTAAGTACTAGTACCAAAAGGTTTGGTACGTAGTCCGTATTAAAACTAGGTACAATACATACCAAATTTCAGTACCTGCACATTAACAACGAGTAAACAACACTAGTACAACCAAAAACAGGCCGTCGTTCACTGGTGCATTGGTGGTGAAGTGGCAAGGAGCTAGGTGGCTGTAGTTAGCGGGCGGGAGTTCGAGTGCCGGTCAAGGCAGTTTTTTTTATACATTAGTATTTATTCTTAGTACGGATACGTACTAATCATTTTATTTGTCCGTATTTGACCGAAGTACATCTGTACTTGAACAGTCAAACGGGAATGTATTGAAATGAATCAATACATAACCGTACTACATGTAAATGGGGATCGCTCTAGACCCAAAATTCTATACATTCGTATTCAATTTTGAATACATCCCTGTAAGATTACAAGTACGCACTTTTTTCCGTGTAGGATGGGAAATATTCATTTAAATGTCCTACTACATAATTTGCGTATTTTTAGTTTTTTTTTGCTTTCTGGTGATATCCTTAAATGACTATTTAGAAATAATGGAAACGAGAATGAAATTATTTGGTTGTAAAATTCAACTGCTACACTTATGCCATGTTGAAGTTTACACTCGTTGTTTCATTTGACTAAGCACTACCATAAAAAGCACGTCATGCAAAACACGACAGGAATATACTTTGGCAAAAATGGGTCTGCGCTCTTAAGTTAAACTCGCATTCCGATATTCTTTTAAAGGCGTGTAATATGAAGAGAAAAACCCTGGAGTAAAACAGGAGTTAACAGCTTGAGTTATTTTTATTATAAATATGGTGTCTTGTATGGAAATTTACTACAAGTAATGGACAGCTGCTCTTCATTCTTTACACAGATATCGCATTTGTTCATCAACGCTTACGGACACTGGCCCACATTTTTTTTGTTTATTTCATCATAGAATGTGTGGGTATGCTAAGAATAATTTTCTCTGACGCATTGCTAATAGAAATGCTAGGTCATATCATAGGGCAATGAATATTCTGCTATTCTATTTAATACAAAAACGGACAATAAACAAACCCAGTTTCTTAGACTGTTATTATTATTGTTTCTGCCTAGTTTATTGTGTCCTTTTATTTGCCTTCTTTTCTGGGCTATGCCATAAGAAAATACTTTTTATCTGACTAAAATTCAGTTCATAGAGCATTAGCATTATTTTGGAGCTGGAAAGCGAGAAAATTAAATAAGAACAGAACAAAGTCAATCTTATAATAAATAGGAGTAAATAAGTGTTGACCACCTAACTTACCTTTGCCTTAAATAAATACATTATCGTTGAATGCAATAAGAGCATGGATGAATGGAAAGGAAGCTATAATATAATAAAATAAAGAGCTGTACTTGTACTACTGGAGTAGGGTAGGCCGTGTATCTATGAGGCGGAATATTTTCTACCTTTCGAGTATGGTAAGGTGGGTAGCTACATACGTCGACTCGACAGAGAGTAGTGGAAAGAAAGACTACACAATAGAGGAGTGCTAACTTATAGTTAAGCACGTTTTTATTATATTGACTCGACTTGCTTTGGTTTCCAACTGCCAAGACAGCCGACCAGAGTTTTCTTCTTGACAGTTGCACTCTGGCCTTCCTTCCCAAGCCATGCTAACAATTTATTCCTTGTCTTTTCTTTTCGTTGTTATCCTTTCTAATACAAACTTTTCCTTAAGGTTACCAATAGCATTCCCGCATGGTAATTTTAAATACATCTTGAAATCATAGTTTCAATTCTAATTTCATTATCAGTACCTTATAGTACTGAAAAAATACTGTACGTAAATATTTGTGAAATAAATGTGAATCAGTGAGACTTAAATCATCGCAGGAACAAATCCTTCGTGTTTGATACAATTAGTTCTCGTTTTTTAAATTCTGTTCAGAGTTACGTGTTGGAATCAGTTTCTAATTGATTAGTTGTGTTTGGTTGAGATTTAAATAGGAAGTGTAACAACTTATTGTTAGTGGTGCTGTGCCGGTTCGGATACCTTTGAGTGCTTATGCAATTTACAGGCATTAAATATCACATTGGAATGTTTTATTCTACACTATGTTAGTGTCTTCTAGTGTATAAGTTGTTAATAAAGAGATAACATAGCGCGTATAATTACACGCTAAAAAGGCATCATCGGTGATGAACAAAGAGATGCAGCGTACACTGAATTATTCTACACGAAAGTAATTGTAGCATGTATTGTGTGTGAGCGATCTGTTAATTATTTAAACGCTCTGTTTTTTATTGCAGAGCAGTTTGTTGCCTTGTTTGAAATTGAAACAGTGCGGTGACGTATAATTACTTGTGTGTTTATATCAATTCATTTCTTGTGCTTAAATTCGTGGAAAATGGGATACTGGTTAATACTGGTTTCGGTCGGTGCTAAATGTGAGAGTTTATGAAGAGTTATTTTAAAGAAATGAAGTTTGTTAATATTAAAGACTTCTACAGCTCGCATTTATTACTTTTCCTTTGTTCCAATATATTGTGTAGCTACTTAAATTAGTAGAAACGAAGCGGAGTGAACAATCAAAGTAATTGCTCTCTTTTATTGTTGTTTATTATAAAAATTAGTGAATCATTTTTATGTAGTGCATGTTTATTGCGACGGAACATCTCTATATAAGTAGTAGGCATTGCGTGCTCAGTTCTATACATTTGCATCTATATGGCAAATAAAATGTTTTATTATAAGTGTATAGTATAAATAAGCTTACATAACATTCTAGCTCGCAAAGGATTTACGGTGGAAAGAGTGTATTACGATAATGTGGATTCTTCCTCCTATCTCTCCCTCTCTCTGTGTACAAAGAAGAGTTTGAAATTGAATTACGTTATTTTACTACGGATTGTTTCTTATCTTGCACTCAGTTACGTTACGATACACTGGCCATAAGGAAAAGTTTTTCCCTAAAACCAGAGAAATAAAAACCATGGTGCTTTTCTAATCTCTGTCGGTACTGTTTTGTTCTGGTTGTGCTCTTGAATGCTTCTGTTCGCACTTACATACATTTCGTTCTCCTGCACGCCTTATCTTTAACATAACCAACTCTACTGGTTACAGTTTCCGAGTATAGAGCATTCTGTAGGTAATTCACGAAAAAGGAGCATGTTTTCATAGAGCTCACAGTAAAAAGCTGCATTAACCATGTTCTTTGATAGAAGTAGAGCAGCAAGCCAAGAATACATTACTATAGTTTAGTTTAGCTAATCCGTTTGTGATTTCGTTTCGTTGCTTCAAACTTCAAAATAAATTCGCCTGTTGCCTGTTCTTGGTGTAGCCTTATCTTACCTCAATTTAACAAACACTATTCCTTATAAATCCACATACGCGTATACGCAAAAATATTGCAGACTTAAACATTTTTATCTTTAGCTGATGTGCGTCAAAGTGAACACTATCTCTTGAAGAACTTCCTAGCTTGAGAAAATGGATGCGTAGTATATCTGTAATGGTAACTCATCCCAATAACTCAGAAATATACATGCACAGAGATAGCTGCCTTACGGAGCGAATAATTTCTGCGAGTTTCCATTTTATCATTACATAACATAAATAGGTAACTTCTCTAACTTGAATTTACCGTCCCCGTTGATGAAATTAAGTTCTTAGAGATCGAAAAAGGAAAGAGAGTCAACGGGATTTCCTAAATTACCGTATAAGAAGTATGTAGGTATCTGTGTGATTATGTAATCTGGTTATTTACTAATTATTTTGGTGTGAAAAAAGTGTGCATATGCATAATGATGCTATAGAATATTCACAGAATGGACGTAGGTAAGATGTATTATATCTTTTAGCCACCCTCCTACATTTCTGATTAAAGATAAGATGGTAGCTCTATAGCTGGCTATTAGATTTTTTATTGTAAATCCTATTTTCTAAATGGCTACGAATGTAATTATGAGTTAATAGACTAAAGAGTTTATAACCTCCGTTGATTTTTACGTAATATTTATTGCACGGAGAGAATTTGATTTAGAGAAGATGCTAATTTACATAAGAGCTGATGTAGCAGAGATGTTTGCAACGATCATAAGTGGGGACTCGATCTCAACTAGCTATTTTGTTGCGTGTGGAAGATTTAGTCATTTTATGGAAATATCTCAACTCTTTGAATTCTAAACAGACAAAACAGAGCCTGGAGTCTTTTCTCTATCCTGTCCTGTCTTGAACTTGAGTGAATTGTGTGAGAGCATCTGCACTTAGGCATTGTTACATCTATTCCATGCATTTTTACTAGTGGGATCTTCTTCATTCACTAACTTGACTCCCTGTGCTATAACTTATATGGACTATCTACTGAAAAGTATCTACTTAGTAACATATAAAGTGTAGTACTATTGAAGTATAATAAAGAAATTTTTATATTTGTATTGGACATGGATGGAGATATTTGCTCACAATACACAAGAAGATTAGCATTTACAGTTTGTTAGTGTTTCACTGTGGGAGAGGTTGGAAGTTGGAACATGATCATCACTACAGCACAGCCAAAGTGCGCAACGATCAACTTGACTCTTTTGTTTTATAGAGTTTAATGTTGAGGCTGATCTTTGCATTGTTCATGCCAAAGCGTGGAGCATGGCGGAGTGTGTTCGGTTCAATAGGCAGATTGTTAATACAGAGAGAGAGTTGTACCGTATTGGACTAGTTGGCCGGACTGGACTAACAAAACGAATATCTCTATTTATTAGTTTGCAATTTGGTCACGTTCGTGGTTTATGCCTCTCTCGTCCACTTCAGTCCAGTCCACTCAAAAGTTGACTTACTCCGTTCCTTCCTTCACATCTCTTCACAATTCTCTTTTACTGTTCTTCTATCCACATTCAATCAACAGGCTTCATTTGACTAGCCTTTTCCTTCGCATCTATAATGCACATACTTATATAAATCTTATAGTATGCACTTAGACTCTCTGTCTCTACGACGATCACTGACTAAACTGCTGCAATCACTAGACGTTCCTTTGGCTATCCCACGACATTCTGCTATGTTTGTATTTTGTGAATTCGCAAAGGTCCGTTTGTCCTCTCCTTCCACTTTGCTAATGTAATCTAACGATAAGTGCTCGGTGCATCTGCTAAGTACAAGGAACACTGTAGGATAGGACGGAGGAGCAAATCCCGTGTGGCGAGTTTAATATAGTGAGACACGGGGAAATAAAATTAATTTATTGCACTCGCTTTTAACGTGGAAAACGAGTTGAATGGAGTGCTGAGTTTAGTCTCAAGCCTTTGGGATTTATTTTGCACTCAACCTTTTCCTTAGCTACGATCCTATGTGCTCTAATCTCATCCTACGTCTTTTACCTTCAGCTATACACAACACAACGTCCACTTTGTACTCTTATTACTCTATCCATACGATCTTTGGGGTTTTACTTCTGTTCCTGCAACTGACAATGTAATCAGGTCACCTTTTATCTACAGTGATTGAGCCGATCAATAAAATTTTGACGAGAAGCTTTGATTGTGTCATGGGACGGTTGCCTACATACACTTCTACCAACTAATTCTCCAGTTCACTAGCTCAATCCAATCTGTTCAATTCAATTCAGGATTTATATGCAATTCTTACATAGGCATTGAAAATGAATTCTTACGTCATGTAGTCACTACGACTGCGCCAGTGTCCTGCCTGTCTATTTATTTACAGAATGAGTAACAGTTTCGACCAAAAGGCAAGAGCAATATATCTCGGATGATAATTTGCAATTTTCCTATCGTTTACATCAGTTAACCTGTTAGTTATACACGTATTATCCCTATATAGTGGGAATTGACGTGTGGTGTGGTGAATAGATATAGAATTGTAGTCTGTAATAAACGTCCACACACTGACTGCTATTATAGCTATGTCAATATTTGACAACAGATTTATTACTTGCAGAATTGCTCTGCACTTTGCTTTGCGTATTAGTCACAATTTGTCAGATTATTAGTCATTAACTGTTTAAGTTGCTATATCTACGTACATTATCAGAGAGGAGCTATAAGTATGTGGTAAATAGTTATATCTCTACCTATGACACTCATTTGCACTGATTGCAAAGAATTATATTATGGCAATGTAAAAGGTGCTATGTAGGCTTTTTTGCACATGTAAATCAATAGCCGGCTTGTGAGTGACATGTCGTATTACAAATGAGCTTGTTTATCTAAAGAGTGAGATAATCGGGAAGTACATATTAGCATTGGGCACCTACAAACATATAACCTTCTACTATTCAGGTAGGTAAATATTCATTTTAAGTGTAGAAGGTTAGTTAGAGGATCTACGACCGTATGCACAGATAATAAAGTACATCGTTCACCTCTTGTACAATGCAATTGTCTGTACTTTCTAGGTACTTTTGTATGATAAAATGGAATGGAGTGTAAAAGGTAGGCTAGATGATGTTTGCTGTAATATTTGTAAGTTGTCTGTTCATTTGAGTTTATTTTGTATCTACAATTCGTGTGATAGAAAGTGATAAACGTTTATGAGTGTACAAGGTAGCTTTGGAAACTATTTCTGTGTATAGAATAGTAGAATAGATATAATAATATATCGTAGTTAGGTAAAAGTAGGTAGGGAGTAGTAGTAATAAAGTATAATAATAGGCTCTAAGGGAAGGTTTCAAGGTTTCTCGGTAATAATAATGAATTGGAGATAAATAGAGTGTTGATGGAAGGAACAGAAGAGATTGCCTTAGTTAATAGTGTTTGGTGAAACATTCAGAATTGTCCGTCTGATATTTTTCTTCTATTTACTTTACAGATTGTCCATCTGGAGTGTTGATAAGCAGAGCAGTGTGTCAGGGAGTAAAAATCAAGCGGTCTACGGAGTTTACAACGACGGACTGTATGTGAAATCAACAGGTGGGTCTGGAACGACTTTGACAGCATCTACGTCTGTGTCAACTCTTCCACGCACTTCCTCTTCCTACCACCACCACCAGAAACAACAACAGCAGCAGCAGCAGCAGCAACAAGTGTCGGCCAAGTCCACTCCGAGCATAAGAAATGCATTGGAAGTGTCCCTTGAGGCCTGTGGCAACTCCACAACCGGAAACTCGAATAATATTTACCAGTCAATTCTACCGTTGTCACCTGCCCGCTCCACACCGAACCTGCAGCAGCATTCAAACGGGAGTAGCAAGCAGCCGCTGAATAATTTAAATCGGATTTATCAAACTCCTCCTGCTGCCAGTGCAAATTACCAGAAGTCTTCGCCACCAAGTCAGCCGCAGAGTGCGCCGAATGCAAACTGCAGCTCCGCCAACTCTTCGACGAATAATTTAAATGGTTGTCGAGAGAAGCATTTTGGTTTGATTCGTTTGCCGAGTCTTGAGCGTTCGAATGAAAACTTGTACGCGAGTTGTCCTTCGCCGATCACAACGACAACGTCCTCAGCGACAACGACCATTGCCTCCAGCACGACAACAGACACTACAAATTCATGCATCCAGACGTCGACGGGTGGAGCGAAGCCGAGTAACACTACAAATATGTCAAATTCTGGCGGAAATGGTTCTTGGGGGAAATCCGAATCGAATTCCCAACAATCCGCCCCAGTGAGAGATTCGTCAAGCTTGAAGCAAACTCGCTATGGACCGGGTCACGAGAAATATCCGTCTTGGCCTATCCCTGTCTCTTCTGCAGCTCAGATCGACCCTGCTGGAGAACTCAACTCGAACAAAATGATGAGCAACTCAGGGAGCTCTCGCTCAAAGTCCTGGACGGACTCGACGGACTACCCGAAGGAAAAGGTGCCCACCTATGCACGGCCGTACATGAAGAGGATGAACCAGGCATTTACACAGCAGCTGAAGACGGTGATGGAGAAGTGCGAGAGGATCCCCCCAGAGACCTACGATAACAAGCTGAATGGGAGTGGGGTGCGTGGGCAGCACGGGGGCTTCTCCACCGGCATCCTCCTCCCTCCGCCTGTTGCCTACCGGGACATGATGTACAATTTGAACGGGAACAGCAACGGGAATGCCTACTCCCAGCTCCAGCACCAAGCCGCTGTTCTCCAGCATCACATCAACCAAAGTGAGCGTGAGCACGAGGGCGACAAGGAGTACAACATCCCGTCCCCGCCCGAGAGGGACGTGGGCGAAAGTGCCATGAAGCCGTTGACTCAGGAAGATCTGGAGCTCTACGCCAAGAAGTACGAAGAGATGATGAGCCAGTACGCTCACTCCGAAGGTTATCATTCCTACATCTCCTCCGAGTGCTCTTCCTACATCAGCAGCGGCACTCCGTTCTTGGACCAGTTGAGGCGGGAGAGTGAATCTAACCAGTCCTTCTGGTCTGGAGACTCCGGAGACCCCAACGACCCGATTTTCGGGGCTAATGGTGTTGGCTATGGACTGGGCCTTGCCCATTTGGCTCCCAGTGGGCGGGAAAGTGTTACTACGGTCGTGACAAACAGTTCCAGTAACAGTTCAGGGGCAGAGACTCTAAAGTGGCACGATTCTTCCAGTGACCTGAGCACAGGCTCCAACAATAACAATTTGAATCACAGCAATTCCACTAATAACTCGAATAACAATCGACTGTGGGAACAGCAGCAGCAGCAGCAAAAGAGCATCGCCCACTCTGCCAAAGTGCCGATGCCTCAGAAACTCCTTCCCGAGTCAGTTCATCTTCATTCTGGCCTGAGACATTTAAATAACAAACTCGACTCTCACACTCATCACAATTCTCCCACGAAACACTCATCTTCCTCTTCGTCTTCTTCTTCAGATATGACATCCAGCTCGAGCAGCTCCACTCCTTCCACTCCCAACTTGAAAAAATTCCCCTTGTCTACGTACACGCGCCCCAACAGTTTGCAACTGAGTAGCCAACAAGAGAAACATTCTCACTCTTCCTTCGTCCAAGAGAAAATTAAGCAGCACCAGCAGAAAATGCAAAACAGTCCCACAAATACAAACACGAACTCCATGGACAATTCCTCTGCAGTACAATCCTCGCCCATCATCGACACGAGCAAGCCTCCGTCTGTGGCAGAAAGAATTCTGGAATTAGAGCAGCAGGCCCAGTCCTCCGGCTCGTCCTCTTCCTCCACCTCCTCACCGAAAATCGGAACTCACACTTCCAATGCAAATAACAGTGCCACATCCAACTCTTCGTCTCAGAATCCCGCCCCCGCCACCACGGCAGCTCCGCACGAGAAATTCGTCAAGAGCTCCTCCCTGAACAATCTGCGCGAGAAGCAGCAGCAGCCCCAGCCCAATTCCCCTGGACAAGTCAAAAAAGACTTGACACTGGCCCTGAGTGCTGTTGACCCCCAGAAACCCTTCGCCGAAAGCTACCAGAACTTCTGGAACACTTTCAACGAGACAAATTCCCTGCGGGCATCCACGTCCGCCTCAATCCTCCCCGTCGACAGCAACCAAGTGTCGTACACATACCTGGACCCGGAGAAGAAGCACCGAGTGGCGGACATGACCCTGAAGGCCATTCAGAAAAAGGCCCTGCTCTCCTACTACGAGAGACACACGGGGAAGTCGACGAGCTCCTCCGACTCCGTCTCCTCCAGCTCCGGCTCCTCCTGCCGCAGTCAGCCGCAGTGCTCCCCCAACTCCATCAGTCGACAAAGTGAATCCTCCTCTTCCAGTGCCAGTGGCAGCAACAGTAATTTACTGGAGAAGGATTCCCCCTTCCCCTCCAACCGCTTAACACTCTCCCTCCCCAGAGACATCGACAGAATCAAAGTGGAACAAAGTGCACGGTTCGCGGATTCGAATGAGTCGAGAAAGGAGAGCAGGGGCTCCGGTGAAATTCAGACGCCCAGTGGAAATTCCAAAGGCAGTGGCAGTCCTCTCGTCAATACACGAACATCTAGTCAATCTACCATGACAAACGGGAGGAAACTTCCCACGCCCAACTCTTCGCAATCTCCTCCGAACGATACTCAACTCCTTTCATCTGGGGTAAGCAGCTCTCTCTCTTTTTATTAGTCAGATAGAATTATTAGCAACATCTCTGCTCTGATTAGTCACAGAGTTAACTAACCGCCACTGAATGGAAGTAATAATCTCCGTCTACTGAACTTTCTGTCCACCACACTCGCACACACTCATCACAATCAAAGAGAACAATGCAAATTAATATACACATAGAGATTATCTGCTGCATGTTGCTCCGTTGATGTTGATCGAGGCCTAATCTCACTCATCTCATCTCACTTCATAATATGTAGATGCATTCATTTCTATTTCCATTTTAACGCTTCCTGCATACTGATGAGGATGCGAGGAGTTCACGTTCTGTTGTCCAGCAGGAGCCAGAGCAGACAAAGCCAAAGTCCTGCCTGCCACTAAATACTAATAATGTGATGAGTTCGTTAAGGATTCCACAGACAGAAGCTACTAAATAAAACTACCTTCATATTATCTGGACTATGACTCCTTAATATTACATCAGCAGTCATCTTTGATGAATCTATTCTTCAACTACCAGCCATTTTTTAACTCAAATTGCTAACTAATGCAAAACAGGAGCCGCTTTTGTTTTTATAATCATCTACTACTAGTTAATGTAATAATAGTTAGAATGACAATCAATATGCTAAGAAATATTGTCGGCATCCATACACTAATACTTCCCCCTCGAATCCTTTGTTTTTTAAAACATCATTGTCGTTCTAAAGGAAATTCTTTAATATTATTGTTACCTGTATTGCATATTGCATTTGTAAGACGGAATTACTAGAGCTACTTATTCCCTACAAGTACATGCTGATAGGGAACTGCTTTATCTTTTGCGACGCAACAATAGATTCTAAAATAATAGAAATCAATTTGGCAATTGATTCTCCTTAGTCTTATCTGCGATCTATTCACATTGTAAATTCTATTAGGAAACTAGTCAAAGAAACTAGTGGGGAATGGAGAAATCTATAATAAGGATGTCTGTGGGATTGGTTATGTTCATTTAGTTGGATTATAGTCGAGAGACTACCTATGTGTGTGTGTATGTTGTCTAAAAGTATTCCAGTAGTCATGTAGTTTGGATGATGGTCTTGTCTTGCCACCTTCTCCTCGGCTACTAATGCCAAGGTGTGTAGAGGAGTAGATCGTTGGGTTCACGAGTGGAGAAGCTAGCACTCTGATTTTGCAAGGTCAGTTCAATCAAATCAGTGATTGTGATGATGATATTGCAAATCTCGGCGTCTTTAGAGGAGTAAGTGCCTACTAGGGAGTAGGTATATGTATCCATCTCCGCAGAATTATTAGGAGACAAGGCAGGCAACAAAAGGCAAAACTGAAACAAGACGAGGCGAGCGAGCTAAAGGCAACGAAATCACAAAGAAAAGTCGACCGCATGGGAAAATAAGAAAAATAATATTCTCTCCTTCGTTAGCGCTGACAGACAGTCCACAGTAGACAAGCCTAACCAAGTCTCCAAGATTTAACTCACTTGAAACAGTTGTGTGCTTATGAGGTTTTATATTATGGCTTCTTATTATATAGAGGCTCTATCGTAGAGAGGTGAGATAGATAGTGCAGTGGATGAGTAAGTAGCAGTGGAATGGAAATGGCAAGCGTTATGGATGGATTTGTTTTACTTTGGTTAGCTAGGTTAGTTTAGTTATTTACATAATACTAACATTAAGTTTACTTTAGCTATTGCATTACGTTACGTCGTGTGGAGACCTAATAGAATATCCTATGCATGCATAAATAACAAAGCAGGTAAATATGCTCTTAGTAGCTTAGACATTAGTCTTTAGCTTAGCATTAATGTCCTGTTGTAGCTTACAATGTAAACCAAGGTATACAGAATACAGGTACACATGCATAATATATACATAATAATATGTACATAGTACAGATATAAGGGGCATTGTAATAATAATATTATTATAATGTACATTATAGAGTCGTCGACTCTATGTACTTGTGTATACACACAGGACGACCACCGTGTCCTGTCTGTGAATCTGTAATCATTTGCGAATTGCGTTTTTTACGATTGTGTGCATTATATTGGTGGATGATATGTGGCGGATAAGGATATTGGAGTGGAAGGGAGCCAAAGCCATAGCTAAATAAATTATACGAGAGCTATGGCACACAGAAGAAGAAGAGATGTTCTTCTGACAGAGAAAAACCTCCTCGTCTCGTACACTCGTAGCTCCTCGGCTAACCAAAGCGAACGAGAAGCAAAGAGCCAACTTCACTCCCGCATAACACACAGAATCTGCCAACATCGCTCCTCCACATTCTAGTAGACTCACTTTTTTACCCCATTCAAGTATTTAGCGAGAAGAGATGCCATGAAGTACCTGTGTCCATTTCTACGGCGCTAAAAAATAATAATATTATCTGACTAATCCACATCCTCATCATTCGCAACGACAAATACAATGGATCAATGTAAAGTAACGCAATGGAGCCAAAGTCCCTCGGCTCATTGTCAGCTACACTTCTGCTCTGCTAAATTTCCATGAAGATAATACAACAATGTCCAAATCAAAAGCTCTTACTCCAACTACTTACTTACTTTACTACTCACTATCTTCTTAGATCTCACTACAACTTGGTTTCGCTTCTTTTGGCTTGGCTTGACCATTCAGTGGATTCTCTTTCTTCGTCAATAAGAGACTCTGTCTATATGTATGCGCGCATAGAGCGAAATCCATTCCTTTCCAGACAATCCAAAGCATGGCATAATATAATGGCTCTTTGTTCAGAACCGGTTGCAAAATCCCTCGACTAATGGTCACCGTTATGGTTTTTAATATATCAAAAATGTCGTAGTCTCCGCATAATTGCTACACGGCAATACTTTTCTTTTACAATGAAAAATAACAATAGGAAACACATTCTTCAGGTGGATTTTGCTGAGCCTTTACCTTACCTTCCATTATTACTATTACCTTCAGCTATCGTTCGCTTATTTGGCATGATATCTCTCTCTCTCTCTCTCTCTAGTAGGCAGCTATAATATAATTTATCACATATCTCTTGTGTCCTATAGTAAAAGTAACTTCTATTCTACTGGTCACCAGTCACCACCATAATAATGTAGTCCTCACCTCAGTCCGACTTGGTTTCGGTATTATTCCATTCTGTCGTGGTTTCCGCGCTAAGTGTTACTATCAAATCCGCTATTGTTCCCCAATAATATCCTGTAGTGTGTAATGCATTGTTAGTTAGTACTAAAGCTATCCTGTTATGATTTAACTCCTATTGTTACACATCAAATATTAAGGTTACTTATACAGCAAAGAAATCAATGTTAAAATTCAAGGCATTAAATAGATATTTCTTGGCCATTGGATTTTATAGGAACCTACTTAGTTTCCTCTATTTATTGGATATTTATTCATAATTATATTGTATAGATTGTGAAGTACAAGCACAGTGTGAGGATTTAAAAGAGAGCAAAATGTGAATGAGAACAGAAATAAGTCAGTGTAGTTGCTACCTGTTTTTCCACATAATAAGATAATTTAGCCACCTAAATATAGAAAATTAAATAACATGTCAAATATCCAGTGGACAGGGGGCAAGGGTTGTGGAATTTTCATTGAATAAGATTGAGAGTCTTATTAAAATGTTGTTTCGAGCCAAGTGCATAAGTACATAACAGGTTAGGAATCACTATCTCATATCTTTTTGAACCTAAGTTGGTCTGATTGTGAGTCTGTATCTATTTGTTGTCCCATTCCATCAATATCAGGTTTGGCTTGATCCAAGGAGAATTAATTGACATCATCCAAGTGAAATAAAAGAAACGAAACCAGATTGTGAAGCTAGGCTCAGTCAAGTTGACCATAGTTCTTCTGGAATGGAATATCCACGACCACTTGTTGTTTGTTGTGCATGAAGAGATGTTAATGCCTTCTGCTCATTCTATTAATATTATGATTATAGCCTGGGTTACATAAATACAATAGTTGTAAATCTAATCACCCTCCTTCTGCCTAGCTAGAAATCGTATTTGCATTGATGATGTGATGTTGGCATTAGGCAGAACTTTTACACAATTCGAGGACTGACAACTGACTCGTTTCATTTCATCCCGTCTGGAGTGACTAGACGAGAGAGACAGACTTACGCTCCTCAAACCCAAGCCAAAAGAGACGAGAAAATGAGATGAGACCGCAAGATGACCGAGCGAGCCAAGGCAGAATCCTCACAGAGCGTCAAGAGAGTCAGCTAGTCAATCTTAGGGATGGCATGTGCCCTGTCATAACGCCGCCCGACAACAACAACAACACTAACTAGCTTATCGTTAGTTAACCTTTACTTGGCCA
The DNA here is from genome assembly GCA_019776505.1 of Tomocerus nigrus. Classification (NCBI taxonomy): domain Eukaryota; kingdom Metazoa; phylum Arthropoda; class Collembola; order Entomobryomorpha; family Tomoceridae; genus Tomocerus; species Tomocerus nigrus. The sequence goes on from JABASI010000263.1 coordinate 30,255, forward strand.
TTCCATCTCCCTCCACCACTTACACATTAGTTACTATTTATACTTACATTATCTCCTTTTCCTAACGCCATATGACAACTGTTTAGTACTAACTAACCTAACGATAGCCACATTTGCATATTCTAATGTAAAATACAATCTGCCATATTAAATGCAACCAGATCCAATGGGATATCCTCGTTTAATCTAAACGTACAATCCGCAGAGCCTTTAGAATTTGTGCAGTTTCGTTCGTAAATCCAAAATGTAGCAATAGATTTCTTTTGTGAAAATTATATGATCATTAGCAAGATATAAAATATGCTATAGCTATAGGCCCATTTGCTATTTTAATTTGCGTAGGGTTAGAAATATTATAAATTAAATTGTACAGTGCTAAGTAGACAAAATTACAAAGTGTGAATCTGTTTGTTAGTCAAAACTTGTTTGCATTCGATTATATTTATTTGATAATATTATTTGTCTGCTGTGTAAAAATGCAACGGCTAAATCAAGTAGGAGATTTTCGTTCAAATTACTTTTGCTCTTGTGTAATTTACACTATGAACTTGGAAAGATGAAACGGATGAATTGGATTAATTGACGTGTCATGTCAGGATCTTTGTTGACGCTCCGGGGAAGATGGATGAGTTCATACAACTTGAACTCTTGCATTGTGGAGTTAGTTAGCCACATACACAGTCACTTGTTGTATGCATCTATGTACTTGCATTGTGTAGTGTGGCTGTAGGACGTCTTCTTGCTGCACACTTGGTTTGATGTGCATGAGTCTTGGTTCGTTTGTACTCTATCTCTTGGTATTTGCATGCTTCAATGTCGAAAAGATAAAGAGACAGAGACTGAAACTGAAGTTATCGCTAGTCTACTTGAACATCTGTAGAATTTCTTGACGGAGAATGAAACAGACTTCAATTACAAACGTAAATGCAACGCACGCAATATTTATTTCTTATTCTTTCGTTCTGCCAACTATTCCTCTTTATTACCAACTCTTTTTAAATTAAACATTTGCTCTAAAGACATATAAATTAAAACAAGTATGAAAAGAAATACTCTCTCACCGATCTATGCACTAAGTAGTATTTAATAAGTTTGTATGATCTGGAGTGTCCACATTCATAAATATATACATATACCTACGTGTTGTGGCAGCCCTTTTTATGCTACAGAAAACACTTGCAAGTTTTATCGTTTGCACTACAATAGTTGAGCTCTCTCAGTCAGTTCCCACTTGTAAAGTGAAAATTGCGTGAGCAAATCTATTAGTACCCAATCCGATCCATTCTTGATATTTTCACTTGGCTCTTAGCTTGTTGCTCCTTTTCTAAACTGTCAATCTCATCTATAGTAACATTTACATATGTGTAATACTACACAATAAAGAATGATATTATAAATTGCAATAAAACTCAATTGGAATTTCTGTGCATAAGAACATAAATTTCCCATCGGACAAAAGTACACGATTCTTTGTCAGCGGCATTTTGAATTTTTTACGAAAGATTTAAAAGTGACTGTAGTGTGCTACGATTAGGAGTGTACATTAGAGAAGTTGAGATAGTGGGAGAAAAAATGACATGAAATTAGAGAAAAGAGATGTGGAATTGGATGAAGCGTAAGTATACGGGTTACTTACGGGGCTGAGTGAGTGAATGAGTGGCATTTAGGGATCTGTAGTTACGTATTAAAAATTGCGCTTATTCCTTGGCTGGTGCTACTTAGTTACTTGGTGGGTTAGTTAGTTATTACTTACATAATGTTAGATATGAAATGTTCAAGTTATCTTTTACCTTGGAAAAAATGGACGTGAAAGAATGTGTGCATTGTATTCCGTGAATTAGTCTGGGTTAAAGGATGAGGGGCTAAGAGAGGTTTAAACAGAATTTCCATCCACAGCAAGAGACAAGAAGTCAAGACGCTAATCTCTGCTCCTGCCAAAGAAGCTCTGCTCTACTCCTCCTCGTTTAAATATCCTTAATTCTTCTTACTTATGCAATGTACAAGACGTTGCTGGTGAGTGCACCGAGATACGTATGCTGTGAATGAACGTTGGTGAAGTGGATTTGAAACGTACATAATAGATAACCTTAACATATTTTATGTGTAAGACATCACGAACTAAAAGTCTCCGGTGCATTTTTCTTGACATGCATTGCATTTTGGATTCGGCCGGACATACACACAATCAGCTCAGGTGAGCACTCAGCTCAGTTTACGTGTTATTTAAGTAAGTAGGTGTTAGTGGACGAGGACTAGAATAATATTCGTGGCGAGTGCACTGGCTCAGTGCACTCACAACACAGCATCAGCTAAAAACGTTCAGATTTTCTCATACTTTTCAAGAGTCTGTGCAGGAATGGACTGGATTAAACTGACTGACTGACTGGACAGACTGGATAGTTTGTTAGGGCCTTTTACCTTTCAGTTTGCTACTTTTCTTAACTTGTCTTGCCTTATAATGCTAAGTACATCATATAAAATATCTACACTTTCATGTGGAGAATGTAGACTCGAGTCTGACGATGACGATTCTATCTGATGAGAGTTTCTTTTTCTTCGACTGCTGCTGGACTGCCCTTGGATCTAACTTTCGTTAGCCTAGCAAAGCACTTGACTTGACATAATAATGTTACCTACTACCTATACACATCCTACCTACATTGTTCCATTGTATGCCGAACCGGCCTGGCCTGGAATAGTGCCTCTGTCTATCTACTGGGCAGATAGAGAACGTCCTTGGTGCAAGGTTATTGTACTTGTTCACCTAACGAGAGGAACGGATACGACATTCACACAGCCACCACTCCTAATCCTAACAAACATTTTGCTACTTCTCACCAAATCCTATCAAATAATATAAAACTATGGATAGTAATACCTGCCTCTCTCTATATCTCTAGCTACCCATAATATTATTATTATATTATCTGAACTAGACTCGGCTATCTTGTTTTATATGCTCATGTTGCCATTATTGGATGGATGGATTCGACTCGTCTTCAAATCTGACTTGCCTTGTCCTTTCCTATTATTTTTCAATCTTTATACTATCTACGTTTTTACAGGTGATATTAATACACCTGAGATACAGAGCAACAATCATTTCCACGTACCTTCTTCCTCCACTCCATTTATAATGTGAGTTTTTTTATAGTAAAGAACCTTTTTGAAAAGAGAGCTTTGATGTAACTTGGGTACTTACTACGCTAGGATAGAATGTGAAGAAAGCAATTTTTATATCTGCATTTACTATGTTGCTATAGGACACGAGTACTTATTCTGTATCCACACTCATTCTCACTTTACTATCATCTTCGTAAAAAGAGTGAATTGATGAGGATGAAAAAACAGCCGTGCCATTAGGCTGGGTGAGAAGAGAACGAGAACTTATTTCACTTCTTGGTAGTTACTCTTGCATTGTAATTCTAATAGGGTACTGTCTTGCCTCAATTGAACTTTATTATCCGTTTCGGCCTCGTCTAACATCAGAGAAACTTAAAAACAAAAATAATGACGTAACTCAACGTGAGCACCTCTCTACGACACTCAAAATTCTACCTAGGCATGTGTGTGCTTATTTCGAAGGATTTTATATAAATTACCGTCTGTCTTTCAAAATAAAAGCTAGGAATGCAGTACAGGTGATTGGATACAAAGATTTTATATCGTTCAAATTGATCTTTTGAGAAACATTCTTGATTCTTCATCATATCACGGCCATGTAGTCGATTCAACTTTAAAACTAATATGTAATATTCTGCGATGGTGTTGGGTAGGTTATGCGTAGCATTACATGCTTTGATTTAAGCGATTCAACTGAGAAGCGTTGCAAAGGTTGTGGATTGTAGTAGAGTACAGGAATTTGTTGTCAACGCCTACCTTCAAAATGGAAAAAAGTAGTGCAAATTACAATGTGATTCTGAGAATTGTCTGACTGGATGGGTTTTTACAATTTTCCTACGAGTGAACTGCGTCGTTTTCGTTGCTGTATAGAAGTCAGAGCAGAAAGGAAGTTGAATAAATGGAAAAAAAAGTTTCTGAGTATTGAATAATATTTGTAAAGTTGGGGTGAATGTTAGTTATCTCGTTTTTCTTGCATGTTTACAAGTTAGGTAAGAGGGGATTTGAATAACGGACGCCAAATTTGTTTTTCGCAGTTTAAAATGCTATTTGGCGACACTTTAAAGTATTTATGGGCTGCTCTAGTCTTTAGACGTACTTTATGAAGTACAGTTGGAAACGTAGGTCTGTAGAGTTAAAAGCTTTTGACATGCAGATTTGATAGGTGCATATAAAGACAAATAGAGAATTGTAGTTTGTCAGAGAAGTCGTTACTTAGGCATCCTTGGCTTAATGGTTTTTACGTACACGGTACATGTACTTTTGTTCAAAGACAAGAACTCGAATGGCTGACATGAGGACGAAGGAAAGATTCAACTGTTATGTTATTATTAGGTGAAAATGATGTGCAAATGTTCCAATGGAGCTCGGAGCACATGCAAAGATGCAGTGGGAGTGCATTCATTACTTTATATTATAGTTATTAGTGAAGAGCCATTAGCTGTTATTGCAATTTGCAAGTGCAACGACAGAAAGAAGACAAGGCTCGTTAAGTGGAAATTAAATGTTTGTTTTTGTTTCACAGTAATGTAATCGTCAGTGTTTTATCTATTTTGAATCTGAACGTGTATCTTCATGCACTCCATCATCTACACTACACACAACACATTGTACACTGTACACACCTACATACATTCATTTACTTACGATCCAAACTCTCGGCTACACATCTTCTATGCATAATGTATTTGGATAATTATAATACATGGGAAATATTAATGCATATGTAATGGAATTGTACAGAATTCTTCAACTATTATGTACGTTAATTGTCTTAGTACTATCTCCTATACTTAAAAGCTAAATCCACAACTTTTCGCTAATAAATAATTGCTAAAGCCATATGACAAAATATTAATTATAGTTAATACCTAAGGAAGTATTAAAGACGTTGAAGGTGCAAGGATTGAGAGAGAAAAACCAGAGAAAATTAACTCTTTAGCTGTACTAAGCTACAGAATGCATTAAATATTCTTGAGATAAAGAACGGATTTTGCATTTCTCGAGGCGATGAATAAAATTACGAAAAGGAATTAGTACTCACGCCATACGGCAAGGGAGGAACACATGAAAGCAACGGCGGAGTGGAGTCAGCAGAACAGGCAGGGAATCATCATTTGTGCAAATCTTAGTTCAGCTTCAATTCAAAGCAATTTCAAGCCAAGCTAAAGAGCCATGTTTATTTTATATCAACTACAAGGGACTTGAAATTTAATAAGAAATGAATGCATTTGAATCTTGCCTATTCCCTGAAACATGGAACGAAGCTACCAAAACGAAATTCGCCATGAGAGAGATGCATGCAATCGGATTGCAGCTTAGAAACTGAAGAGAAAATGTAATTTGAATTTTAATGCAATGTGGGCAAGTAATAAAGTATTACAAAGACTCGTACGATATAAATGCACATACTTAAGTATTAGCTGTGCGTAGTGCAAATCCTGTAAAAGTTAGATAATTATATAAAGTATGTGATTGTAAGCGTCTCTTGACGCTATTTATTGTGATATATTATACGTGTGTAATGGAATGGTCTTCTTGTCTAGATGTCCGTCTGACTGTTGTGTCAGACTATGGGACTGTCTGCATTTTCCAAGTTCAGTCACTGACAATGGGTTGAACCCGACAAATAGTATTCCATGGCTCCGTTCCATGTCATACTATACATACTTAGCTAATTGTAGTTGGGATTCAGCTTATATAATATTAAATGGAAAGCAATAAGGATTTAAAAGCAAGCTCTCATCTCTTGTCACATCCGCTGCAAATTGATTATTAGTATTATTGAGGAGCCATTGTAGACTTTTAGGATGAGTACAGTATGGAAGTTTTTTCTGAGAGTGAGCATGATTTGTTGTCAGACGAGGCTGCTATGGAATCTCGTATTTGACAAGGACACTGCACTGCTCTGTCTGAGTCCGAAGAACTAACTCCACTCTCCTCGTCCATTTAGAGTTAACAATGGGAAAGCATCAAATCCCTATCCCTACGACTGAACAGCAGACAACATGCATTTTTATTTTATTGCAAATAAATGCAGGTAAGTGCTATGCTAAACTGGCTGCCATCCCATGACATCTCAAATAGTTTTCCTAACTAATCTGAAGTTCACTTACTTTCTGCTCGACGTTCCTTCATTGCAATGCAATCTGCACACAGCTTCACTTACTCTCGTGAATGATGGCTCAAATGGCCACTGTAAGTAAATAAATAGTTCTACTGTACGTATAGATACATACAAGGAAGGAGTCAAGTCAAAAGTCAAGTCTACACTCTCTGCTCACTCTTATGCAATAATATGATGCAGCTCTGAAGTCTGTTTTAGTGTGGAAAGGCTAGAGAGCCCGACTGGAGCGTCAAGTATTCTAAGCATAACTACAATTACATCTTCACATTAGTTCGTCCACTGTGTATCTCTATTGTCTTTACTATAGTGAGATTATAGGCTCTGTGCTGGTGTAGTGTGACCATTATGTATTTTGTATGAATCGTGTGACGTTGACACTTGACATTTGCCTAGAAAAAATTGCAAAGCGTGTCTTGCCCTTAAGTGTCAAGAGGATCGTATTGTGCTGTGAGTAGGAGGCTTTTCCTTATGCACAAAGCTAAAAACATTACTCGTTTAGTATATACTCACCTCCTATGTATGTACTTCTATTATCCACACAATTATACTACCTTGACTTTATTTTAGACACACATCTATCTGTACTGTGTATGTGTATATTGTAGGAAAACCTCTTCGTTTATCAGCACTATAGTAATCAGTATGGGATTAGAGGCTTCTGCAATGCATTGCATTAACTAAGGTAATAACAATGTGATGTTAGTGCTTAATGTAAATTATGACTTCTCTGAGGAAGAAGATATTTTATTCTCTTGGCTCTAACGAAACGAGTTTGACTCAAGCCAAACTAAATCCTATAGCCACTAACAAAGCTCCGCTCAATATAAAATGAGAGAAAAGATGTTCAAATCATGGGCAATACTTGTTTCAGTTAGCATCGACTATACGTAGCTTCGTAGCTAAACGGATTCTTCTGCTCCTAAGGATATAGACAGAGAATAGCCCAACTGAACTTACCAAATTGGCAAAACTAACGGAAAAATTCATGCTGCCCATTTGTCACTAATAACACTTAACTTTGGCTGTATATAATGTAGTTGCTGCCTTGATAGGGAAATGGATGCAGCAATGATTATTGTATTTTACTATCTCTTATTTTATGTCTGCCTTATTTCTCCGCTCATGAGTCTACCTACCTACTTACAGCATCCATGCCCACTCCCGCGTGTTTATCTTATATAATAATATTCTATTCAATCAAATTCCTACTCATATCTAGTCAAATACATTTCTTCCGTCAATTTGCAGACTGTACAACTTGCACAAGGCACATGGCCACACGATCATGTACAAACATTTACCGAAGACTACAGTACCACATGCATAACGCTTAATGTTTAACTATTAATACACACAAAGATTTCAAACCGCGAATATTCTACCTATACTATGTATTGAGTATTGTATGTATTGTCTTAGATACGTATATGCCTGGGTCTACTTTTGTTATATCCCTCATTTACTACTACTAAAGATGCAAATAAAAAACCATGATGCACTATATATGTAACTGCCATAGAGCACAGTCAATATGAGTCTTTACTAATTATATAAGATATTATACCCCAGAGGAGCTACGTACATATAACACCACAGGTGAAATAATATTTCATACAACAATGTACAGATATAAGAAAATGAATAAAATAGCATATGCGGTTCGAATATAGCTATAGTGCAAAACCGTTTGGACATTAGTAGAAACAAAAGGTATAAGAAATACTCACGTTAAATTGTTACATGATGGAACTCCAATAGTTTGCTTAGGTATATCTCCTTTCATAGTTCTGCATTCCTTTCCGCTCATTGTATCTCTAGTCTCTCTCTATGTAACTTAACATTATTGTATCGTAAAAAGCCATAAGCCAGCAAGTCACCATGTACAGCATTTAGCTGTCTTGAATTTTCATGGACGTAAGAGTTATTAAGTGTTGGCAAGTTGCATTGCATAGTATAATTCTATTACCTATGCGTCTATCTCCAGTTCTCTCTAAGCTACAGACAGATAGGGAAAATTACCTTGGTACACACACCAGTAAACTAGTTTTTCGCGTAGCTAAATTAAAAGCAGTATAAGTAAAAGCCTCTTTAACTTCAGCATAATATTAGGTAGATATCTTTCGGATCTTAAACGAAGGCAATTAAAGTTTTACATTTACACTTCTACTTGTAATTTGTATTTGACTCAAAAATGTTGGATGTATTTTATACACTCAAATGATATTATAGCGTGGAAAATTCCCAAGTGCCGTAATCGATAGTTATGATTTGACAATTATTATAATTAGTCTATACTATGCAACGGAATCAATGATAATGAAATTGAACGAACATCTTGACGGCTAATTTTCATATATGGTCGACATGCTGAAATGTTACGACATTCTAGTATGCACTTATACTTTATTCTCTCCTACTGGCAGCTTTGCATAATAATAACACTAAAAAAAATGAGAAAAACAGTATTTTGTTTTTTTTAACTTAAAAGTTACATGATTAGCGTTACGGTGACCTAAAGCTGGGATGGGGTTCATTTCAATCTATCTCAATGCATTTGCCGGTTTTAATTTAATTTCTTACACTTTATCTAGTTTTCTGTATGGGAAAAATGAAGTTCATTTAGTTCTGTGGTGATGGTACAAGGTAATAAAATTCAGTGCAGAGTGATAAAGAGGAACATCATCTTGATTTAAGACATGCTCTGAGGTTCAGTCTAATATTGTATACGAAGTGATGGGTATCGCATTTTTTTGCGATAAGAAATGGTTGAAACATCTCTTGGCGTTGATCATGTTAAATATTATGTCTTTTATTGGCATTGCTAATAGTGGCAGATGAACAGAGGATATGCTATTTCTTACTAACCTAAACCTGAATTGAATAGAACTTGGTAAAAAACGTAAGAATTGTTTACATTGGAAAGTTAGTTGTTGTTAGCTTAGTTGCTTTTCTTGCATCAGAGATTGGTTTAGGGTTGAAATGCGTTCCTTTGGAATGGCATTGGCTGTTATGTGTTGATGTGCGTGAATTGTATGCTACACACTGCCGTTGTTAATGATTTATATTGTAGGAGATAGTTGTGTGTGATGTGAACATGAAAAAATGAATCTATCTTTCCAGTTATGTTCTACCGCTTTTTGTAATAGAGTGCATTGTTGGATTTGCAATTAGTATCGTAGTAGGCAGCAGTGGTAGTGGGATACGGAGTGGAGAATTAATGCACAAATTGACATGTCAGTGACCGTTACCTTTACCTCTGTCTTAGCTTTTTATCTTTCTTACTCGGCTGCGATAGTAAGTTCTAGCAACTATTCATCCTCCTTTATTTTCCATTCTCTGTCATAATCATGTTTCTTGTTTGTATTGTGGAAAACCGTGTCCAATTCTGTTTTGTACGGATTTTCTTAGGTGTAAAAAGAACCGCAGCTTTACATCATGTACACAAGTCCACTCTTTCCTTTTACGTCCGTTCGTCGTTTTATAATATAATTTTTAGCTAGGAATCAATACTACAGGCTCAAGATACTTTTATGTAACAGCATTTCCTACAGTACTCCAGATAAATTTATTTTTACCATATTTTAATAGGTACCTAATGTAAAAAATGTATTCAAATTCATTTTACTTCCTCAAATAGTTATATAATGTACATAATGTAAGTTTAAATGTGTTTCTTCATTTTTTAAGTTAGTTGTTGGCCAAAGAAAATTAGTGACAATCTGACAATATTATGCCAAGACAATTTATGTTGTAATAGTCAGGTAGGTGATGTGGAAATTCAAGTTGTAAAAAAGCCTTGTTAAGTGCTAATGGACATTAAACATGGATTTTCGTCCTGTAGTACATAAGTGTTAATTTCGTCACAAGTAATAGTGCAATGAACAGCGATTAGATAATTAGAGATGGCAGTGATTAGGAATAGTGTTTCTTGATTTGAGTCACACTAATACTTGGCGTATATGTAGCTACGTGATAATATGTGCCATTACATTAATTTTATTGTAAATGCCCCAGTTGCTAGAAGTTATTGCTACTTTGTTTGCATATAAATTTTCGAATTCCCTTTTCTCTCGATCATTTAATTGCGGCTGTACCTACTCCCATTAAAGACCTAAACGATTGAATGTTTTACTTGAGAGTATTTTTATTATCTGCTAAAAGATTGGTGGCAACTTTTTCTTTTGTAGCTTAGTATCACAATTCAATCGAAATATAAAACTGTGCGTACAAAGCGCAGGAGTCCATGATGAAAACAGAGAATTAATTTCTATGGGTTTTTAAGTAGGTAGATTGAGAATTGGAGGTGCAATTGAGTGGTCTACAATTCAAAGGAGGCCAGTTAGAGCAGAGCACAGAGAGATTGCTTGTTTAAATCTGTTCAAATGTTGTGCTGGGCAATAAATGAGCCTTTTGGAATTGCGTTGCAATTTTCGTTATCTAAACAGGAATACGTTAGCTACGTAAGTAAAGCATGAGCCGTCTCATTAAAGAATTAACTATCTCATTTATATAATTTCTAGTGGCTGAATATAATTGCTAGACATGTAGCAGTGAGAGGTAGTTTGATTTTAATTTTAAATGGTAAATTGCCAAAATCCAACGAAATAATATAGTCATATGCACTGAGGTGCACTAGAATGTTTTCCTAGAAATATTTAGGGATATCTATTGTAATGGATTTTTGAGTAAGACTCAATTCGTTGACAACATAATCTCCTGTCGAGTTAGCAACTGAAGAAATGTTTATCGTTGAGATCCCTTGTAAAATAAGTAAGAGCCGTTGTTAAAATTACAAGTGTACTTATTTAGCTATAGATAGTTAAATAATTTGGCTGCTATAAGAATGAAGAATGAGAACTGATAGATAATTTCACCGCATCGCTTCATCAGATATGCCAAGTCAATAACTTCATGACATAACTCATTTTTCTTTTATCTAAATAGTTTTTAGACATTTGGCACAGCACGCTTCTGATGAAATGATGCGATGCCTTTGCTCTGTTCTTTTCTTCCTTCCATTGCACATTGCTTTGCATGACTCTCAAGTCTCGAGTTCAGTTCACATCTCAGACTTGGAATTAAATGCATGGCCGTCAATAAAATAAATATAAGAACTCCTCTGTCTCATTTCATAATAAATAAATGCTCAGCATTTGCATAAAGAGGACTCTCGACTATTGGAATGTCCTGTCTACTCCTCAGTAGTATTGCACTCTCCCATCAAAATATGCACTACTAATCTAACAACTGACATAACAGTGCATTTTGCAGCCTGCACTACTCACTAACTACTTTACATTTACATGCACAACGTAGTATTGACACTCGGAATCACTCAAAAGGAAAGAAATTACAATCAGCACTTCGTGAGCTCTTATCATAATAGCAAAGCAATTCCTGGCCGTAGATAGTAGAGAACGTATAAGAACATCTGAGGAGCAACGTTATAACAGATAGCCACTATTATTACGCAAAACTATGCAACAATGAACCATTTTTTAAAAGTAGGCAACAATAGCTTTACATAACATTACTACAATTGTTTATATGTATGTAATAATGACTTTAAGCAGGTGTAGTAAAGAACTTTTCAATTATCTCCACGTCAAATTTTTTGAAGTGCGACTCTTTAATAAAGATGACGTCTTTGACAGTGCTCTGTAGCGGAAATCTTATTTCCTAATCCCCATTTCCTAGTTAAGAAATTATAGGGAAATACGACAAAAAACATTATTTTACGCTGCAGTTGTGAAGAGTATCAATCTAATTATAGAGAGAAGATTTTATAGATTAAAAGTACGAGACAATTTCCTGCTATCGATTGATCGTAAGCCAACTAAAAAATATTTTGCCATGCTTTCAATTTATTTCCGAACTAATAAGTTAGGAATAGTTTGAACATACCGAAATAAATAGTAATACTTGTACAACTTTTTGAGATTAATATTTCATAACATAACTGTTAAGAAATATTCAAGCCACGTGATCTTTTATTTAAAGTCATACTGTGCTTAAGCAATTAGAACAGATTTAGTAAAGTGATTTGTAGTAAGGTTATTTTTCGGAAGCCCTATAAAATGCGTAATCTTAGAAAATGGAACTGAAAAAGAATATAGGATTCTGATTAAATGGAATACTTAGAAATCCTATGGTTGAAAGTAAAGCAGTCAGGGTGTGAAGCCTTAAAATGTTCACACCATTTTCCCAAGTAAATAAATACTATGGCATAAGTTTACATATTGGACTGTTTCCATTTCCAAATGATACCTGCGAATGAAGCCCCCTGGAATTATGAATACATACAAAATATCTTCAACCTACAATATTTTCTTTCTCCTATTTACAGCTAGAAAAATGAAATGGACATAAGAATATTATGCTACGTAATACCTGGAGAATCTCAATGTTAATTTAAAATTTTATTTGTTTCCAGGTTGAGAGCAAAGGAGATTCACTGCGGAAGGCATACAATAATTTCAACTCGCAGCAGACGCAGTCACAAGATGAGGAATCCACCGAAGAAAGGTAAGAAGAGGACACCCTCTGAATACTAAATATATCCTACTATTTCGCATTTGGCCTTCATTCAGAGTTAATTAATCCATACAATAGAGCATCGTAAAAGAATTACAACCAAGTTCGCAATGGAAAATTTATAAAGTGTAGGATTTTATGTCCTGTCACACGATTATTTTATTTCTTCATATCATGCGTTACGTATTTATTGATACGCACACGCCCACGCACATCTAATAAGATTATCCCGTCCTTCCAATCGATTGTAAGCGTTTCTTGCAAATGGAGTTCTGAGATTCATAGCGCGTTTCGTGAGTCTGAATTAATTTCCTTGGTCATTGACTATTTGCAATGTCACATTGTTCATGATAAGCCACATAAAACTCCTACTAAAAGTTCTACGTAAAGATAATTTTGGATCTTATGGTCAAATGAAAAGATTAGGTACGATCAGCGTAGGTTTCCATTTGTTTCTCTTCATGTGCGTAATCCAATAGTATTATTCTTCGAAGCATACACATGCAAACAAGTGCATATTAAGTGAAGACATGATCCCATCACATTCACGAGCGAAGGTGAAGAAATGAAATGAGGAGAACGGTTGTACCAAAGCGTCTCCTCGAATCCAATCTTGAAACGTGCAAGAAAGTAAGTTCGCAAGTTGCGATTTAGATGGCGAATAGTAACTGTTCACAACGGAGAGGAGTAAATCTCAGTTTACATGTACCTTAGAATGGTTCTCCATTCAAGTTACACGCTTACACGTATAAACAGCACTAACCTGTTTATCAACATCAACTAATAAGTTACTGCAAAGAACAATCCTTTCTTTTTTTGCACAGGCTAATAAAACAGACTCATTAGTCACATAATGTTATGTAAAAAAATTCTTTGAGTATTGACTTCAAACGAAAATACTAATTGCGGGAGGATAATACCATGTTCAGATTTATCTGCCAATTAAATTTCAGATGGCAAGCATGGAAGGACTAGGCTAAAGCGGCTAATAAAAGTCATGAACGTAAGAAATTAATGCAGTGTAAATTATTTGCGACACTCTTCGGATATTCTGTGTGAGAGATTTTAGTGTTTCGTTGCCTTGTACTTCGTTTTTCGGAATTAGAAGGCAGAATGCTAAAATATATAATTACGAGGGGCATGTTAAGATCTAAGTGGATAGTAAAAATGTGAAGAACATTAAAAATTTTAAGAAAAAATCTCGTCAGTTCCTTTCGCAATAAATATGCACATTTGAATGGGATGAAAAGAGGCTTAAAAGGGTTGTTTTGCATATAATGAGATCATATCGTGAGCGAGTGTATTATTTATACGCGGCCAAAGATATATTAAAAAAGATGGATGCACCTGCATCGTACCTGACACTTCGGCCCGGCCACTAACCCTACTAATTGTGGTATTAACTATACGGCGGTAGGTATGTTATTAGTCAGGCAGATTAAAATTTAGCGTGCAAATAAAATAAGCATAAATGATACATCTTAAATTAACTAGCGTAGCAACCATCCGTTTTACTGTCTCTCTCTCTCTCCCTCTGTCTGTCTGTCTACCCGTCCAGGATTTAATTCTCCTCTCGGTTTACAAAATGATAAAGCTATGCAAATATAATTTATCTCATGCAATTAGCAAAACGTAATACATTATCATCTACCCGTCCAGGATTTAATTCTCCTCTCGGTTTACAAAATGATAAAGCTATGCAAATATAATTTATCTCATGCAGCTACGCATATAAATAAATAGTAAATATACTTTATTTATTACTGACAGGTTTAATTTGTTCAAAAAAAGCTGCACATGCAAAAGTGGTGTATGTGTCTGAGCATATTATAATGTATGCATCTTACCCAAAGAACTATAAACGGCACATAGAAGAGGCACTACATTTGCTATGTGCACAATAATAAATAGTAATTTATTTTAGCAAAACGTAATACATTATCATCACAGGTTAGTAGTTAAGTAAATAGGTAGTAAATAAATAGAATGCATTTGTTCGTGAAAATCTTTAACTGCTTGGAATAACATGGCAGGATATAGATTTAATTGCCAAAGCTAAAAAATATTATGGAATTTGAGGTGTTTGGCTTTTAGCCTTGTATGAGTCTGTTAGCACCCAAGTGCAGTATCATCTCCTTTGTGTCCTCATCCTCTTAGGAGCAATGCAAGCAAAGATCGAGAAAGACACAAAGCAGTCATTTCGTAAGAGTTCCATTCAAATCTCTACGAATGTATAGAATTCGAGCGTAGAGTATAGGAGATATTATAGCCTCCTATTGCGAGGCTAAAGAATCCTGGCCGAAAGAGAATAAGAGAACTGGAGAAACCTGTATGCAGAGATTTGAAAGAGAGCCAAAGTCAACGGATGA